>PVJS01000374.1:0-136024 GCA_004027185.1 Glis glis
AGAGAGAGAGAGAGAGAGAGAGAGAGAGAGACGGGAGAGAGAGAGAGAGAGAGAGAGAGAGAGAGAGATATTGAGAGCTGAGGCTGGCCGCGAACCCGGATCCTCCAGTCTCCGCCTCCCAAAGTACTGGGATTACAAGCGTGAGCCACCACGCCCGGTGGCAGTGGGCTTTATACAGCTTTTTTTAAATGCTGTGTTAGGGATTGAATCCAGGACCTTAACACATGCTAGGCACATACTCTATTACAGAGCTACACCCCCAGCCTGTAAAGAAATTTATATATATGTATTATTTATATGTATGAAATTTATATATATGAAATTTGTATGAATTATTTACATTGAATTCATGTATATTGAATTTATATTATATAATTTATTTTTATACATTTATAAATATGTAATTATATTTATTGTAGGTCATTAAATTATATATAATATGTATTTATATAATTTATTATATATTCATAATATATTGTTTATTAAATTTATATATTAAATCCATACATATATAATTTATTTATATATACATATTATATATCATATGTGTATATGTATACATATATATATATTTTTTTGTGGTACTGGGGATTGACCGGAGCGGGGGTTCTACCTCTGAGCTACACCCCCAGCCTTATTTTTATTTTTTATTTTGAAACAGGATCTCATTAAGTAAGTTTACTGCATGCAGGCCTCTTACCTGCAATCCTCTTGTCTCAGTCTCTCAAATACTGAGATTACAGATGTGTACCACTGCACCCGGCAAGATGTTCATGAATACTATTCATTTCACCAATGCAAATTTATTTCTGGTATAACTCTGTAATTAAGATAAAGGTAGTCAAAACTGTAGCTACTATATAGATTATGGATTACTGACTGGTGCATTTCCAGTGTTAACTGAGCAGCCCCAGCTAGACAGATTAAAATTAACTCACACACATACATGGGCTTGACATTGTTTATACTGAAAAACACTGACTATTTTAAAGTCATGGCCAAATAAACATATAGGGAAATATCCTTTTGAAAATCATCTCACAAGCAGTTGAATATGTGCCTCTTCAATTAAAGATAGAGGTTAAGGCTACAGAAGGATGGATGGGTCTCCGACTCAAGGAGTGCAGAAGAGGGCTAGAGCCAGATGCTGGAGGGAATTTACCTTCAGACAAAAATTCACAGGGAGAGAAGCACGGCCAAGAGCCAGGCATGGATGATTGGGCAGGAGAGAAGAGAGCCAGGAGCAGAGAAGGATCGAGGATCCTCAGGGAGGAGTGGCCAGGAACACCAAGAGAGGCGAGTTGCGTGGGACTGGCAGGTCTTCAAAGCTTTCGAGAGTCACCTTTGCGTAGCTATGACCAAAGTACCTGAGTAAAACAACTTAGAGGAGGAAAGACTGATTTAGGCTCATGGTTTCGGAGGTTCAGTCCATCGTCAGCCAGCTCCACTGCAGAGCGTCCTGGCAAAAGGGTACGCTGGAGGGAAGCTTCCCAGATCACAGCAGCTGGGAAGGGCAGAGAGAAGGAGAAAGAAAGAAGCCAGGGACAAGTTATAGTTCCCAAAAGCTGAGCCCCAGTGACCCGCTTCCTTCAACCATGCCCACCTGCCTAGAGTCCCCACCACCGCCCAGTAGTCCATTCAGCTATCAATAGGTTAATCCACCAATGAGGCCAGATCTCCCCCGATCCAATCTCTCTCTGAAAGCCCCACTTCTGGACACTTCATATCCAAACCACGCACACACACACACACACACACACACACACACATATATACATATACACACAATCACATATATAGATACACATACACACACACACACATATATACATATACACACAATCACATATATAGATATACACACACAAACACACACACACATATATATACACAAATACACACATATCTATATGTAATTTTTTTCTCACTTTTGTGAGTCACAGATTTTTAAAAAAAATCTTACATATTTCTCAAAAAATACTAAATTTCCTCTTGGGAGATCTTGAGTCCCTGTTTCCATTGCCAGTCTAGCTCTTATGATCTTTTCTAGGTGTGGGGATTAAACCCAGGGTCTTGGGCATACTAGGCAAGTGCTCTACCTCTGAAGGGCATCCCCAGCCCCTGCCCCCAGCTCTTATAACTTTTGAAGAAATGGTAAATCGATTAAACATGATAATTTTAACATATGCAAGAAATACAATTAGTCTTCAGGAAATATCTTCTTTGCTTTCTTTGGGTTGAGGTAGCATAGATTATCTTGGGATACCAAATTTCAGTTCTTAAAAATACTTATAAACTAGTTAGACATATCTGGGGGCAGCTGAAATATATGAAATAATGCGATGAGTGTTGTTGATGGGAAAAAGCATTTGTATAACATTTTAATGTGAAATGACATTATATATTTTCTTTGAAAGCACTGTTGAAATTGGTTGTATTCCCTGGATTTTAGAGAATGCCTGAAGCAAAAATATATATGACATACATATAATACTTGTAGAGTACATATGTAAGAGCAATTACGTGTGTTTATGTCTATATTTTTGTACAGACTTTGCATTTATATACAGTTCTAACACATCATTCCCTATGCCTAATTGTACCCTGTCATATTTTGGCTCCATTGTGTAGATTTTTATCTGTGAAACATATTGTGGCTCCTAGAAGTAAATTGACTTAATTATAAAAGTTTTCTCCTTTTTGTTGTTAATAGTCATTTATACTTTGCTCACTTATGTTCTTGATCCAGGATGAACAATTTATTACCAAAGAGTTGAAAAAATATCATTTCTAAACATCTCTGTATTATTCTCTTAAACATTTCTGTGCTATTAGAGACAAAAAAGCAACCTTAAACTTATTAATAAAAGTAATTAATATCTTCATACAACTTTATAGTCTCCTGACCATTTCCTCAAAAATTTTCTCATTTGACCTTTAAAATGTCTAGGTGGAAAAAATATCTCTGTGAAATAAACACAAGAATTTTTGTTGACCTTATTTTAGTAATGAGGAGTCACAGTCCTGGGAGGTTTGTTGTTATTGTTAACAATCTACCCAAGTCTCTGCTAGGATCCTACATACTTGGGAAGTCTACACGGGGCTTCCTGCCAAGATGCATGCCACCCTTCCATGGAGTATTTTTCTTCTTGTCAAAGGTAAGGGATTGCCAGGTGTAGTGGTGCACACCTATAATCCCAGTACTTGGGAGGCTGAGACAGAAGGATCACAAGTTTGAGACCCTCTGCAACTTAGTGCGACCCTGTTTCAAAATAAAAAATAAAATGATAGGGCTGGGAGTGTAGCTCAGAGGTAGAATGCCCCTGGGTTCAATCCCTGGTAACACACACACACACACACACACACACACACACACACAGAGACATATACACACCCCTAAAGACTAAAAAAAAAAACCAACTCTCAGAGACCATTTAGCCTGTAAGTGTATTTAGAATAAAATTACTTTTTGAAGACAATGATCAGTCCTGAAATAATTTCCTCTTTATTTTTTCTCTTATTTCCAGAAAGTTCTTCTGGGCAGATGTAGAAACAGATGGATCCATTACTCAGCTGTTTACCCGATGATGGCAACAAACAGAACTTAGAGAAGCTTGGAAATTTCGGTGGTCTTCTTTGTCCTGGTTGGTTTCTTCGGCAGGTTGTTGTTCTTGGGCCGTTTTCTCTCTCTCTAAGAAGAAAAAAAAAAGCAAGGAAAGCTTATGGTCACCCCAGCAGTCAACCATCTACAGGTTGAGGGTGGAGGTAGTTGACTTCAAATTGCAGGAATGTTCATCTTGGGCCCAGGCTTTCGCTGCGCGCAGCTCAAGCTGGCATCCTGAGGTAAGTAGATCCGTTTGTAGAGGCTGCTGGCTGCCTCGAGTTATGGCCAATTGACGGCAGGTCAGTGGCATTATTTTTATGAATGTAGCAATAATATAATGTAATTGGAGACCATCAAAACAAATGGCCATCTGTGGTAGGCTCCATTCACTGAGTTCTAGAAATTAATGATGCCGAGTAGAAGGAGCATGGCATGAAGCACCGTGGCATATGCCTGGTGGTGTTCCGTAATTTCATAGTCCACAAACCATAATGACACAATTTTCTCCGAGTTGCATTCATCTCTCTATGTCTAGTATTGATCTCTTTCCACTGTGAACTAATTTGGGGGTTGAACAATTGTTTACAGGAGCCAGAAAATGACCGAGAGGGGAGAAATAACACAAGGTACAGGATGAGATTTACTCCTTGAATTCTGTTTTCTTCTTTTTTCTAGGGCCCAGGATTGAACCCATGGCCTTGTGTATGTAGGCAAATGCTCTGCCACTGAGCTAAGTCCCCAACTCCAACTCTTTGAGAATCTAGGTGCTGTAGATTTGGTATGTATGTATGTATGTGTGTATGTATGTATGTATTTATTTGTGTTTTTTTGTGGTACTAGAGATTGAACCCAGGGACATTCTACCTCTGAGTTACACACACCCCCAGCCCTTTTTTATATTTTGTTTTTGAAACAGAGTCTCACTAGGTTGCTAAGAGTCTTGCTACATTACTGAGACTGTCCTCGAACCTGAGATCCTCCTGTTTCAGCCTCCCAAGTACTGGGTTTACAGGCATGTGCCACCACGCCCAATTTGGTTTTCAAAGTTGAGTTTCTATCTGCATCTTTGTGTGTGTGTGTGTGTGTGTGTGTGTGTGTGTGCGCGCACGTGTGTGTGTGTGTGTGTGTGTGTGTGTGTGTGTATGGTACTAAGGATTGAACCCAGGGGCATTCTACCTCCAGGCTACACCCCCTCAGACCTCTTTTAATTTTTTTTTGTTTGAAACAGGGTTTTGCTATATTACTGAGGCTGTCAAACCTGTAATCATCCTGTTTCTGCCTCCCAAGTACTGGTACTACACCCAGCTCTGCATCTTTAATCAATCAATGCATTCATTCACAGGCATGTGACAAACATCAGTAAGTATCCACCCTTTATGAGGCACGCTAGGCTCTATGTGGGATACAATGGAGAATTTAAAAATATTCAGTCAAGGATTTCCTAGTCATAAGATGAGTGATGCGACTTCCCATACCCCATAGCTCATGGTAAAGCTCAGTGTTCAAATGCTGAAACTAACGGGAACTACATAATTCTTTTGAAAGCTCCTAAGAACCATAATAAACACATGGGAAATCTTATAATGTTCAGAGAAAATAAACAGAACTTTAGAGATTAGCTCACATTAGGCAGTTGTTTTTCATCTGTGATTTATTTTTTTAAATGTTGTGCATTTGTGTTTCTGTCTCAGCGATAGCATGGCATCTTTGACTGTTCCTTTTCTCCCTTCCCCCCTCTTCCTCCTCCTTCTCTCTTCTCTTTCCCCCTCTTTCTTCCCTCCCTTTTCTCTCATCTCCCTTCATCTGTCTCTTTCCTCTCTTCTTCTGCTCTCTTCTCTCTCTCTCTCATTCTTTCTTCTCCTCCTTCTCTCATTGTACCTCTTTCCTTTTTTATACTTTTCTTGGTGCATTTTACTCTCACATCATAATGTAGTGCAGGAGGATAGGGACATACATGCACACAGCACCTAGTGTACGTCTTCCAAACTATCCATCTAACTCTTTATCTGTCTATCACATTCTCCATCTCCATCATTGTTTCTTCCAGTCTTCTTGAAGTGTTTGTGTCTTTTAATTTAAAAATGAGACAGTCTCCCTGTATATCTTTTACTTCTTTAACCACTATTTTTTAGTCTCCTTTTTGGGGTCTCCTTTCTTTGGCAATTTTGGCTCCCAGAGTTCTGTGAAAGGCTCCCATTTCTTCTGATACCACACACTCTTAAAAAGGCTAAGTACAAGCCGGGTGTGGTTGCGCACGCTTGTAATCCTAGTACTTGGGAGGCGGAGACTGAAGGATCCAAGTTCGGGGCCAGCCTCAGTTACTTAGTGAGGCCCTCCGCAACTTCGTGAGACCAGGTTTCAAAATAAAGTATAAAAATAGGGCCGGGGATGTAGCGCAGAGGTAGAACATCCCTGGGTTCAATCCCCGGTACTGCAAAAAAAAAAAAAGGCTAAGTACAGTAAGATTTCATTTTCATGACATTCTGGTTCTGTAAATGAACCAAGACTGTGGGACTAGGAGATGCATCAGCACCTGCAAACTTCCAAGACCCAGGAATGGAGTCAACTATAAAGATATGAAAGAACTTTGCAGGGGGTGGGACTGTTCCATATCTTCATTGTCACGATGGTTACACTACTGAGTATGTGTCAAAATTCTTACAACTGTCCACCAAAAAGGAGGTTTTGCTGTATATATGCTTTACTTCAATAAACCTAACATTAAAAAACAATGAAATGGAATCATGGAGGGGTTCTTCAAACCATCCTTTGAACTCTCTGCTTTTTTGGGCATGAAAAGCCTTGGCCAATGTCTCTTCCCTATTTCTATCACTTTTGTTAGTGGCATTAAGTAGCTCCTGATGAAAATTAGAAAATTGCCATGAGATTATGGACCAAGGAATCATAATTACCCAAACATGTTCTATGAGCAGTGGCTTCTATTTCATCACCCCAAAAGGAGATGGCTAAAATAACAAGTACCTCTCAAATACTTCTACCCTGGGCATTTATGTATCGAGGACAACGCTAGAATCTACAAAATTACATTTTGTACTGTCTGGCATTTCAGACTGATTAAGGCAATAAAAATGTAGCCAGCTTTTTTCATCCCTAAAAAATAAGTGAATTCCCATGCCAGGCTAATTCCTAGCTAAAGGATTAGGACCATATTTTTCATGATTAGTGGCATCCAGGGAGAAGGGCCCTGGCTTACAATGAGAATTTTGTGTTTATAAAGCCCAATGCTTTGATCCACCTCAGGAAGCCAGGAAAGGAGAAAGAGCTTCCCTGGTCTTTTGATGTCACCCAAGTTTATACTTAGAGACAGAGGGGTTTTCAAAATGGAAGTATAAGTGCTCAACTCCAGGTTATACATCTTTGTATTTTTTTTTTTTTTTTTGCGGTACCGGGGATTGAACCCAGGGGTGTTCTACATCTGCACTACACCCCCGGTCCTATTTTTTATACTTTATTTTGAAACCGGGTCTCACAAAGTTGCAGAGGGCCTCACTAAGTAGAGAGAGAGAGAGACAGGGAGAGAGAGAGAGAGAGAGAGAGAGAGAGAGAGAGAGAGAGAGCTGAGGCTGGCTGTGAACCCGGATCCTCCGGTCTCTGCCTCCCAAAGTACTGGGATTACAAGCGTGCGCCACCACGCCCGGCTATATCTTTGTATTTTGAGCAAGTCATGGCCCCTTTCTACCTCCCAAGGAGCCCCTTCTCACCTCTGTGAGACAGCACGGGGCTGTCACAGGCAGCTGTGTGAGCTCCAGGTTAGGATTCTGATGACCTCTGCTCCCATCCTTGCTGGCTTAGGACTCTGAACACCCATGTCCCCATCCTTGCTGCGATGCTGGGGAGGGCATCGCTGCCTCCACTTAAAAATTTATTTTTGTTTGATTGGTCTTTAAATGAACAAGAAGTTGGATTGTATGACTCCTGAGGATATCTTTTAAAATTCGAATATATTTTTCCAGAGTGGTTACTTGTCCTGTTTTGCTGTGAATTTTCACGGCCACAGTTCCCCTGTTTAAGTTGCTGTGTTTTGAGTGCTCACATCATCTTCCAGCATGGCCTGCATTTGTCTCTGCTGCATTCCTGCCCACTGTCACACCCTGCCCTTCTATGGCTCCTGCAGGCCAGGTATCAGCCATCTGCTGGAATCGACACAAGTCAGATACACCCTCAAGCACCAAAACTTCCAAAGTTTGGGTGCAGCTCTCTTCACATTGTCCCCTTTGGCATCTGCAAAAGTGGCCTGGTGACTTTCAGAATCAATAGTTTAGAATTTTGAACACATGGCTTTAAGGAAAGAAAATGATCATTGTCTAATTTCAAAGCATTCACATTAAGTTGTAGGTATTTTTATGTGGTCTGCGAAGCAGGGTGTTATTTGTGCAAGCTTCAGCTATCTGGATGCCTCTTGTGTAAGAACAATTGGTTTATTGGTGAGCCTTTGGTAAATGCCAAAAAATGAAAAAATAGGAATATCAGATTTAATGCTCCGAAATTCTTCATCAAGTATCTATAATCACGTAAATGTAACATTTGATCAAACATGAGATCATTTGTTTCCCATTGAACTTCTAGACAGATTTATTTGAATTGAGATTTGTTGTATACCTGTATTAGTGGTAGATGGGATGTGTGTGTGTGTGTGTGTGTGTGTGTGTGTGTGTATGTGTGTTGTTGAGTAAAAATGTTTCATGTTTTAGGATTCTGCTTTGGAGAGACTAAAGAAAAGAGGAGACTTCTTAAGGTGTTTGCTGCTCTACTGTGGTTTATCTAAATTATTCTATGTATTTTGGTTTATTTTCCAACTTGAGGGTTCTGAGTGAAGGTTATTCTTCACTCTTGCCATTTGAAGAGTTGGTAGATATCTCTTTGTCAGGAAGTTCCTGATAACTTGAATACCTCCTACTTCTGTTTAATTCTTCTTCTTGCTCAGGCTTGAGTGGGAGTACAGAACTGAAGGGAAAGTTCATCTTTCATTCAGTAGTGATCCCCCACACAATAAAGCAATCTTATACTTAAAATGCATACTTATGTGGCAACTTGGGAAATTTGAGCTTAGAGGCAGAGCAATTAAGAAAAAAGAGGAAGTGAGAAAAAATAGAAGACAGTTTCAGAATTAATGACTGCATTATCATTTAACACTTTAGGAAAGGAATCTAACTTGTAGGAGTTTGTCTAAGGGGTGTGGGCTTAGAGTATGCACCTTATTAGGATTCTGGCAAGACACACAGGAAATATAAAATAGTGGGAATATGATAAATAGAGAAAATTGGCTGGGTAATATTCTGGAAGAAAGACAGTGTTGGGAGGAAATAAAGAAAGTCAGAGAACTTTATCTTCCAGAACCATAAATGCAATAAGATGGTTGACATGTCTTAAAAAGAAGAAATCCACGGCAGGGATGAGGAAGGGCAGGGGGTTGGCAGGCATGCTGCACAGGGCCTGGCTGAGCGGAATTCTTTCATGTCAAGTTGTATTACATTTCTATCATCTTGAAGGAATTTGGACCTGACCATGATGGATGTCACATTCTCTTTTCTAAAACCATAAAATGGAAACCACACAATGCAAAAGGCTCCAGAGTAATTATTTTGGGCATCATTAACTTGTCCGTAATTAGAACCTCTCCTGTTCCACATCTCCCAGGCCAATTATGTATTCCACAGTAGGTGAGGACTGAGCAGCAGTGGGAATGCTGGCAGAACCTCAAGGCTTCTCTTATCTTCTCTTTTTACTGCAGCCAACTATTCATTTACAAGGAGAGTCTGGGTCTATGGTGCAACCCTCTTGGGGCAACTCATGTTATGTGAATAATCCTCTTCACAACGTTCCATTTGTCCTCCCCTTCGCTGAGCATTTGCTTGGTGTCGACTACGTGTAGGCTCTCCTGTAGCCAGAGAGAAGTGTCAAGTGCCTTTGTCTTAACACGGTATTTGCATGGTATAGATTCTTGTAAACATTAATATAACAGTTAGAGGATGAAGCATCTTGAGTCTACATGACATAGAACACATTTACTCATAAGTTCATCGATTACTGATTCGCTCATTTAGTAAATGTTTACAAAATAGCTCCTAGAAGCCAGGAAATTGTCTTGGTGATAGAAACCCAGTGAGGAGTGAAGAGGAGATGCTTTCTGAAATCATGGTGGTTCTTTTCTTTCCCTTTCCTTTTCTCTCTCTCTCTCTCTCTCTCTCTCTCTCTCTGTGTGTCTGTCTGTCTGTCTTATCTATCTCGATCTCTTTCTTTCTTTTCTGATACAGGGTCTTGATATGTTACTCAGGTTGGTCTTGGACTCCTAGGTTCAAGAGCTCCTCCTGCCTCAGTCTCCCAAGAAGCTGGGACTACAGGGCCATGCCGCCACATCTCTCTCATGGTGGTTCTTATCCTTTGCATATATGATTGAGGTTTTAACAAGAGATGAGATTGAGAGTGTTGGGTTGGTATGTGTGTATGAAAGAGAGAGAAAGAGAGGATGCATTTGAATTGAAATGGTGGAAATATTTGTAGTCTGTAAGATTTAAAATGTATTGACTCATCTCAATGAACCTGTGCCTAGGCAATCATTTACTGCACTCTGTAAAAAAGAATTTTAATACTTTTATTGATGTATTATAGTCTAACATCATAAGGCAGTTCATAGTAATAGTGACATACATGCACACAGCACTTGGTGGGCTTTCCTCCGGCTCCCTCCCCATTCCCCTTTCCCATATAGGATACTGAGATTGACATTGGTATTCTCACATATGTACATGATGTCAATGGAAGCGATTCCTTCATTCATCCTCCCTCTCCCCACCCCCTTCTTCTAGACCACCTCCCTGGCTCCACTGGGGTTTCTCCTCCACTGTCTGAAATCCCTTTGGTATCCCGATTACTCCCTAGCATCTGCATATGAGAGAAAACATATGACCCTTCACTTTTTATGACTGGCTAATCTCACTTAACATAATGTTCTCCAGGTCCTTCCATTTTCCTGAAAAAGACATGATTTTGTTCTTTGTTATTGTTGAGCAGAATTCCATTGTATGTATAGCCCATAATTTTGTAATCTGTTCATCTGTTGATGGACACCTGGGTTGGTTCCATAATTTGGCCATTGTGAGCTGTGCTGTTATAAACATGGATATGCATATATTACTATAGTATTCCGATTTCAGTTCCTTTGGAAAGATACTAGGAGTGGTATAGCCAGATCATATGGTGGATCCATTCCCAATTTTCTGAAGAATCTCCACACTGATCTCCATAGCAGTTATACTAATTTGCAATCCCACTAACAATGTAGAAGAGTTCCTATTTCCCCACATCCTCGCCAGACCATTTGCATTTTTTTCTTTTGTGAAGTGTCTACTTAGTTTATTTGCCCCTTTCATGATTGCTTTTTTTTAGTGTTAAGTCTTTTAGGTACTTTATATATTCTAGATATTAGTCCTCTATCAGAGGAATATGTAGCAATGATCTTCTCCCATTCTATAGGCTCTCGCTTTAGATTCTTGATGGTTTCCTTTGATGAGCAGAAACTTTTTAGTTTAATGCCACCCCATTTATTAATTTTTGTTTTAATTTCCTGAGCTTTGGGGGTCTTATTGAGGAAGTTTCTACTTGTGCCTATATGTTGGAGTGTTGGACTTGTGTCATACTCTAGTAAAGTGGATGTTTGTTTAAAAAATACACTAGATTTAGGTTTGTCAGTAGAAACATATTCATACTTCTCAGCCTCATTATAGAAAGACTTTTCACAGTCACCTGATGGCTCAGTTTGTATATCTCTATACAAGCAGGCTTTGTCTCTCTTGAAATGAAACACCATTTCTTTTTTTTTTTTTTTGCGGTACTGGGGATTGAACCCAGGGGCATTCTACTTCCGCACTACGCCCCCAGCCCTATTTTTTTAGACTTTATTTTGAAACCGGTCTCATGAAGTTGCAGAGGGCCTCACTAGGTAGAGAGAGAAAGAGAGACAGGGAGAGACAGAGAGAGAGAGAGAGAGAGAGAGAGAGAGCTGAGGCTGGCCGCGAACCCAGATCCTCCGGTCTCCGCCTCCCAAAGTACTGGGATTACAAGCGTGTGCCACCATGCCCGGCTAATGAAACACCATTTCAAGATGTTTAATATTAGACATTGACTATTCTAATCTGTATCACATATAGTAATAGTCGTGTCTTCTGACTTAGAGTTAGGAGAATACTGCTACTCTGAGTGTAAAATCATCCAGAGATTATCATTTATAATCATAACAAAGTGTATGTCACACCTAGATCATGAGTTTAATAATCAAATATTTAAAAAAAAATCTCTCCTTTTATTAACGGTCCAATCCTACAGAAGCATCAGTCTCCATACTGGCAAATGGGAATAATTAAATCTATTTTGCAAGGTTTCTCTGAGGGATAATTAAGACTAACTATATAAAACAATCAATCTGGGTTGTTCACATTTCACCATCAAGGTATGAGGAATTTGCAAACCAAACAGAACAAAAAGGTCACTTACTTTCCTAGGGTGAAAAATGCCTGTCTTCACATAGAATGAACCGGAACCTGTTTGTGTATGTGTGTGTGTGTGTGTGTGCATGTGTGTGTGTGTGTGTGTGTGTGTGTTATGTGAGTGATGTATATGTGGATACAAGATGAAATGTTTGCTGTTAAATTTAATAAAAATTACAGTGAAAAACCAGTATGTTAGAAGCCATGTTCTCTGAGTGTAGGTGAGATCACAATTCACTGACCGTCCTAGGTAAATAATGCAGTGCTGTGCAACTCCAGGGCTCAAAGTGAATGAAATTACAAATTTGTGACACTCTCATTGTTGAGTGTATAAGATTAACTTTTAACCTGGGAGGGTTTGCACCAGTAAACTGATGCAGAGCATGTATTCATGTTTGACATACAGCATTAAGATGCATAATTCACTTTCATTGGGTCTTAAGGCAGGATGAAAAGGGCCACACAGAGAGGATTAAGATGAAGGATGAAAAAAAAATCCTTCAACATCTTGACTGCTCCGTCTCTCGCCAGTTAGATCCATTTCTCTTCAAACATGTGGAAGAGGATAGAAGTTGTCAACACTCATTTATTGTTGGGAAGTAGGCTCATGCTAACATCCAGGTGGGTTTGGAGAGCACAAAGAAGTCTCCCTTCAGAAATAAATCCAGAAGGTTGCTTCTTCCTGGGTCTACCCAGCTCCTTAAACTTGGTTTGCAAATGAACACTTTGTTGGACGGCAGTACTGGTGTCTTATGCACGTCTCCATATACACACTCTCAGCATCTGGTTCTTAGCTGACCTTGTAAAGCAGACAGAAGATGCAGCCCACTTAAAAGCCCAGGAAAAAAGTTCATTATTATTATTATTTTTTTAATGGGCAAAGGGGAATACCAAGGAGAAATTCCCATATCCTGTCATGAAGTTTACTGGGTCACTTGCCAAATTGAATGTTTCTTTGCTGGAAACAACTACATAAATAGATATGTTCTAGTTAGAAACAATGGTTTATTAGACTTTTGGAGTCTTTGTTTTTCAGCTCTGGCACCAGAATTTTGTAGTTAAAATACCATTAAAGACCTCTCTACTTTTTTTTTAATGTATATGGACTGCTTGTAAGATACTATACAGTTGCACATGACCAAGAAAACACCGGAATTACACAAGCACAGCGGGAAATTAACAATGCAGGAGATAATCATGCTCGGTTATAGATAATGCATTCAGAGCTTAAAATAGCAGTTTGTCATCTATGTGTCACTTCACACCAGATGGTTGGAAGAGCACAGGACACATTTATATATATATATATTAGGAGGATACATATAAAAATCTGTTAATAGCAATGCACAGAAAAAGGGGAAAGAAAGAACTATAATTTAGGACAAGAGAATGTTTGTCAAATTGCCTTCATCTATATAGAGCTCAAAGCTATTTTTATGTAATCAGCAAGTAAAAATATTCTGTTCAATGAAATATTGAATGCAATTGTGATGTCAAGCTTTTCCAGAGTTTGGGGTAGAAACCCTCTCTTGAGTCCAATGCCCACATAAAACAGGTTAACTAAGATTTCTGAGCTTCGCATTTGACTATATTATTATTTTATTTTAATTCCAAGTCTCAGGAGAAAAGTCCCAACACTCCAGCAAGAGTGTTTAAGATAGCACGCAAAGGCAGGACTCATGTCCTACTGGCTAGGAGACTGCTGCCACGCAGGCCTTCAGTGTCTCGCTTGCTGAGGACTTAGGGGAATATCAGTCACACTCCATAACCCTCAGTGTATTAAAATAGCGTCTGAGTGGAGAGACAGGATTCTGAGAACAGAAATATCACCATCAGGTTTCTACCTTTAACTGTGGGTAATGCAGGACAGTTAGTGCGGTGACACAGAAAGCCCAAGTTTTCTGCCTCATGGTCTAGAAAAGCGGTTTTCACATAGAAGCATTTTCCTCCTACAACTGGACAGCTTCAGGCGATGCTTGGAGCCATCTTTGTGCATCACAGTTAGAGTGTGTGCTAGCCAGCATGCTGCTAAACATCCTACAAGGAGTTGGGGCTGCCTCCCTTACCACAGCACCATTGGGGTGGTCCCGTGATGATGAGCTGTAAGCATCAACTTGGTCGGTAAGTCATAGAACCCAATTATTTAATCAAACACTGATCTAATTTTGCAAATGTGGTTAATGTCTATCATGAAGTGACTTTAAGTAAAGCAGATTATACTCCATAATGTGGATGGGCCTCATTCAACCATCTGAAGGCCTTAAGAGCTAAGCCTGCGCTAGTCCTGGTGGTGCACGCCTGTAATCCCAGTACTTGGGAGGCTGAGACAGGAGGATAGCAGGTTCCAGACCAGCCTCAGCAACTTAGTGAGACTCTCATCAACCTAACAAGACCCTGTTCCAAAACAAAAAAATAAAATGGGTTAGGGGTGTAGCTTGGAGGTAGAATATCTGTAGGTTCAATCTCCAGTACCAGAAAAAAACAAAAAAGAAAGAGATAAGCCTGTGGATTCCTGGAATGGAAATTAGTGGCCAATAAATATATATATTTTCAAATATACATATATATATGTCATATATATAAACTAGTAGACAATATATTTTTTTGTAGTACCGGGGATTGAACGCAGGAGTGTTCTACCTCTGCGCTACGCCCCTGGCCCTATTTTTTATACTTTATTTTGAAACCAGGTCTCATGAAGTTGCGGAGGGCCTCACTAAGGAGACAGAGAGAGAGAGAGAGAGAGAGAGAGAGTGAGCTGAGGCTGGCCGCGAACCCGGATCCTCCGGTCTCCGCCTCCCAAAGTACTGGGATTACAAGCGTGCGCCACCACGCCCGGTGACAATATATTTTTAATATATATATTTCATTCCTATATATATCTGTCCTCTTTCTCTGGAGGACCATGCTGTGGGCTGAATGTCTGTGTCTATCTCTCCTGGAGGATGGTATTTGGAGATGGACTTTGGGGAGTGAGTAGGTGTTGAGGGTGGATCCCTCATGAATGGGTTTAGCACCCTGATGGGGAGATGCAAAGCTTGCTTGTCTCTCTGCTCTGTACCCTGCGGTGCTACAACACGAAGACGCTCATCTGCAAGGCCCTCAGCTCACACTGAACCTGCCGGCACCTTGATGTTGGACTTCTCAGCCCCTAGAACTGTGGGAAAGAATTGTTTGCCTCCAGTCCGTGGTAATTAGTAGCAGCAGCCTGAACGGGCTAAGGGAGATGCTGACTGACGTGCTCCCAAGCATCAATGGTGTCAAGGTAAGAGATTGCTGGTGTAGGGATAAAGGCATACTTGCAGGCACTGAGCCGACCCCACACGGTTGGCTTGGGCCTGGCCTATCTTTGTGCTGCTGCAGCCAGCCAACTGCACTGGAGTCTGCAGAACCTTCTCTGGACAGCACAGGGCTGTCTTCCCTCTACTCCTTGCAGCAGGGTTCCACGCCGGGCATGCAGACCTGGGGACTGTGCACACCTGGCCCTCCATGGAGGAAGCTGAGATCTCAGTGAGACTGAGGGAGGGCAAATGTCTTTTGTCACCTCCCGCTGGGAGTGAGTTCTCTCTTCTTTAGGATAAATTTGTAGCAGCTCAGATCAAATCCCCTCCTTTCCTTCGTTCTCCTTTTCTTCTTCTTTCTTTAACATTGTGGCTCCCTTTCGCCAAACTCTGTACACTTCCCTGACTTGTCTTCTGTCGTATACTAATGCTGTTTCGAGATTTTTGCCTTAAGTATCATTCCAGAGTACAGGTGATAAAGTATCCTCTGCAGGTTTTTGTAGAGAATACTCCCCCCCCACCACAAACACACATGTACACACATATGTAACACACAGGTGCGCGGGCGGACACACACACACACACACACACACACACACCTTACAGGTGCCTTGTGAAATCAGAGACATCTCCAAGTTTTGAACTTTACATCAATGGTCTCAGATACTACATAAAAAGCTTCGAATCCAGCGGATGATTTTTAAACCTTTGGGATTTTCCTTGAGAAGCCATTCAAAGGAGGAGTCGACCCTGCCAACATCAGTGTGAATAACACTTCTTTGTCCGGGGACTCCCTAAGTTCCACCATTGTCTGGGAGGAATCTGAGAGTGGGCAAGACAGGATAAGAGGATCAAACATTTGTAGTGTTTCTTTCATGGCGATCCATGTTTCCCCCGCCTTTCTGCCAGAGGCCCTGTTTGACAGCTGCCTGTCGCGGGGAGCCCCAAACCCTCAGTAAATCAAAGCCTCGCTGTCAAAGGGGTCTTGGTGCGGGGTTAAAGGCGACTGGCCTTTTCTAGCTCGGTGGCCCACTTGGAAACAGAAATGAAGTTCCCCGCAGGCTACCTCCAGCTGCCCTGGGAGTGGAAAGCTCTCCACTGGCCTGGATAGGCGTGGCCGGGGCCTGAGACTGTTCTGCAGCTGGAACCTGGTGGCTGGCACCCCCGGGCATCAGGAGAAGGAACCAGCATGGCCACAGCCGGGACAAGCCTCCGCCTGGAGGTGCTGAGCTCGTCCTGGGTGGGTGCTGGTTCGCCTTCCCCAAGACACCGCAGCTGCGTCCACCCTCCGTGGAAAGCTCTCCCATCCCCACCCCCCACTTCCCTGGGTGTCAGCCAATTATCACTCCCACGCACTTCTTGCAGCTGTACTTTATGGATGACAAACATTCTTGCTTTATTGTTCTGGGAGCGCTGCAAACATGAAAACCAGCCGATAATTTATCAAGAGGTTGGAATAGCGAATGTGTAGCGAGTGGCATAGGCAGCAGCACCAGGCTCAGCTTCTGTAGGTGACAACTATGGCAGTGAAGCCGCAGCTTTCTGGGGGACAGAATGTTTTGTTGAACGCGCTAAAATAAAGCAGGGAGATCATTTCTTTAACACTTTTCCAAACAGCCTTCATGCAAGTAACAGGTGAAAATTATTCACTGTGCTTGGAGCGCAGGAGCCCTCGAGGGGCACTGGGTGGGTGCAGAAACCCGAAGCAGGTTGCTTCACTTCCAAGGTGACTTCCGGTTTGCTCAGCACTGAGGAGTTTCCTGGGATGGGAGACTTGGGGGGCTAGCAGTGAGTAAGTAGCTTGTCACCTCATAACCACTTCTCTGTGTTGGCAGGAAGGATGCTTGCATCCTAGTTCTGATAAGGTTACAGAGAGGTTCTAAACAAAGTAGCTTTAGGGTAAACAGATTTTCCCAGAGCGCTTCAACCGAATTCTGCGGATATCACTCATAATGTTTAAAAAGCTCCATCCCTTGAATAGTCACAGCTTGCTCCTAAGTTCAGAGTCTCCGCATCATGTGGCTGAATGTTTGCACAGGGCTTAGAAAAACAGAAAGAAGGAAAACTGCACCGTTTGAGTTCTGGGAGAGAGGGGGGGAATCACTTGCAAGAGATGTAAGCATGTGTTAATTGGTGGTGATGTTTGCATTTGGTTCCCATTCCTTGTGTGCTGTAGGAAAAAAAAAAGGAGAAGAAAAGAAAAACAACAGGCAAGCACAGAGCAACAAGTGCAGTGGAAGGAGGGAAGCGGTCAGAACATATTGTTTTGCTTTTAAAAGATAAATCATCGGCGTGCATGGGAAAGGAGCAGCAGGTCAGCGGGAGGGTAACCTAATGAAAGGTGGAATGGTATTAGCCTCCCTGGCCAGCTGTGCAGCCGTGTGGAAAGAGAACACGACACAGCTCGTCCAAGGCCCGAGCAGGATTAGTAAGAGAGAAATCTCATAGCATGTGTGGGTGACTTTACAGTTGCAAACTATGTCACCTACTTTATCTTCCTGGGTCCTTACGACATTCCCTCAGATGTAGCAAGACAAAGATTAGTCACCTTATTCTTAGAAATGAGGAAGCCAGCTGGGCGAGGGGAGGTGGCCTGCTTAAGCTCACAGGGCCCATTGAATAGGAGAACCAGAACCGAGTCCTAGACCTCTGCACCTGCCACACCAGGGAGCTTGGTGTCTCTAGAGGTTGCCAGGGTAAGAAAAACATGGAAAATCCATCGTTCTAGAACTTTCTTGACGTAGGATCTGTCATCCCAGGTTAAGATGTAAGAATAAAATTAAGAAAGTTTCATATAAAAGCGTCATAGTTTAAAATGTAAGGCAAATTCTGCCAGTCCCGAGGCTGGTGACCTTGGGAGTTACTTAATCTCCTTAAACCTCAGTTTCCTTGCTTGAAAAAAAATATGCAAAATGATGGCTTCCTGAGAGGTTGCCATGAGAATTTAATAAGATGTCATAGGTAGAATGCCAAAGTCAGCACTCACAGAAGAGTTAAGTAGGACTCTTAGTAATGTTAATATGTTAATAGAAAATGAGTGCAGATGAGTTAGTGGAAAATAACTTCCATGGTGACAGGAGGAGCCCCGAGTCCTGCTGCAGAGCACAGTGTCCTCAGCCGCTTGTGACATTAACAGGCCTTGGTCCTGGCCAGCCTCAGCAGTGACCTCCGAGAAAAAAGAATTCCAATCTCCCTGACAAGGAAACACCAGAGACTCTGAAGGCAGAAGTCAGAAGAACAGGACCAACAGGGAAACGGACAAGTGACAGTGTCGCGGATGCTCCCAAAGTCACGGTGACATTCAGATTAGCCCTGTAATGAAAATGGCTCTGTCAGTGGAGACACCGAGTTTGAAGTTAGCCACAGGGTAAAACCAGATGTGGAGTCATTCATCAGCGCCAAAAAAAATGTTACCTGTCCCCTTTATTCTGTGTTGCAGCTAAATGTGAGTAGCCGTGACCGCAGGAGGCTCCTTCACAAAGGACTTTAAGTGAATTAATATGAACGATCTCTTTCTTTTGCTTTTAATCAGCCCTGACACTACCCTAATGGGCAAGGAAGATAACTTTTAAGAAAATAGTCATTGATTATATTTATTAAAGTTGACTATCATGCTCCCTTAAAAGGTATGTTAAATCCTAGAAACAGAGGTGGCTCAAGTCAAGTTGATGGTCTAGCTCATTCAGGAGATAGATGGTTGGCGCTGGGCGTGGTAGCACATACCTGTAATCCCAGTACTTGAAAGGCTGGGACAGAAGGATCCCAGGTTCGAGGCCAGCCTCAGCAACTTAGTGAGACCCTGTTTCAAGTAAAAAAAGAAAAGGGCTCGGGGATAGAATGTCCCTAAGTTCTGTCACTGGTACCCTCCCCCCACAAATATAAGAAGATGATTGACACTGCTATTATGTATAATTATTCAAATTTATAAAGGTATTTGTAATGTTTAAGGTACATTTTGTTGGTAAATCTGGAGAAGGTCCATAGCATAGCATTTTATACTATAAAATTCATTTACATAATTCATACTCAAGACCAAAAAAAAATAAAATGCATACACAACAATGAATAGCATTTGAAATATGAATGCTGTAGACACATCTTTACCCTTATCTCATCCCTCCTTTTATTCTTTTCACAAAATGCTTTCCTCCTCGGGCCTGGCTCCGTTCATTCTTTTTGCAGATTCCGAGGCCTCTGTTTCAAAACTCTTTTTCTCATCATGGCTCCCACTCTGCAATCGGACATTTAGTTTTGATTTCTTTGGTTTTCCTTTTTTTTTAAAAAAATTGGACTCTATACTCTACCTCTTCAAATGCACATTGCTCCCATCCTTTCTTAGACATGCTATCTACTGACTGACCCGTAGGCTCTCAGGATCCCATACATGGAGGGCTCCCCCTACGTCACTGTGGACAGGGAGAGGTTGCAGTCACATAGATCCAGTGCGAAGCCAGGCTCGGCCACCTAGCAGTTGGCGGCCTTTGGTAAGTGACCTGATTGAGCTCATCTGCAGCGTGGTGGACGGCTTGCATCAGGGCCCATTCTTCACTCAGCCCTCAGTCCACACCCTCGCAAGGTCGCCTTGTCATGCCCGCCCACTCTGACTCTGGGCTTGGCACGGTGGCTTGCTATTGCAGATGGGATATTAGGAAGCTTGCAAAAAGCACCTCCATATTCTTACATGCACTCTTTCTCTCTGCCATTGCCATGAGAAGGACGCGTCTGAGCTAGCCTGCTGCAGGATGAAATGTGCAGACTCCATCTGAGTTGCTCCAGGTCTGACCGCGACCATCCGAGAACAGCTGTCACCTGGCTTGCCCCTCGAATGTGGAGGACTAACTTACTTACAGTTGGTCGCATACACCTGAGCAGGTGCAGGAACAGTGTGTGGGACCTCAGCCAGATCAGCTTAACCTTGCACACTCCTAAGCCCAATAGTTATTGTTATAGGCCACTGAGATAGTGTGTCTGTTTATATCCAGCATTCTTGTGGCAATAGATGGCTGAGTCACTTGGGTTCCTCACCTTTAAATAGGTAGAAGATTTGCAATTACCTCAAAAGTTATTGTGAAGATTAAATGATAGAATGCATGGGAAGTTCCTTGCCAGGGCTTGCCACACAGAACACACCCAGTAAATATTAGTTATTACCATTCAGAGACTAGGACCTGCCTGACTCCTTCCAGCCTCAAATTTTCTACACCTTTCCTTTGGACAGGTTCCTGCCTCTGAACTTAGGTTTCCTTTCATGGGCAAGCAAATTATTTTGTTAAGCATGTCATATTTTAATTATGCCCTAGCTATAATTATTTATTTTTCCTTCCTCTTAAAGATTATTAGGTTGAATTTTTATCCCATTCTTGATTATTATAATAAGTGTAGACCTACTTTTATATTTTATTACCTGTAACTCTACCTTTTTCCTTTGTAGATCCTTGGCCTTCTTCAAATTATTAACATCTTTTTCATACTATTTTCAAAGCAATTTTTAAAAATTTTTGGTAGCGTTTTTGCTCTTATTTCGGTTCTAATATTATTTCAATTTGACATGTAGTTCAGGCTTGCTGTTCTGTTTTTGCTTTCCAATTCTCTAGTAGTAGGTAATAATATGTAAATGCAAAACTTCTCAGTTGATCAGACCAAAACACCTCCCTCCAATGGCAGATGAGTCTCTGTAGGTCAGGCTGATGGAGACAGTAAGAACGAGGACCAGAAGAAAGCTGTGTGAGAGGTGATCTCAGTCGCTTATGTTCAGATCCCTGTAAACACATTTTTGTTCTTGGCCCTTCTCTTGTACAAATGATGTACTTTGAAGATGTTAGTGCATAACAGAATTGATGTTTGTTTTCTGTTTGATTTTAAACAGAGAAGATAAAAGGGATTATAGCTCCTTTTTTTCTCTCCTTCCTTTTTTTCCCATTTCAAAGTTGCTACCAGTGTATTCAATGATGCACAACAGAGAGGCATGCTGTGGAGTGTTTTATTGCCTAGTTGACAAAGCTGCTTTTGAATGCCAGTAGTGCTACACCTTTGACACCATGTACTTTTACAATGCGTGTTAATGTTGTATGACAAAAAATGTTCTGATTCCTAATGCCATGGATATGTGGCTAAACACACTCATTCTTTTGTGCTCCTTCTTTTCTCAGGGTGCTTAAAGCAAAGAGCCATCTTTTGCTAGTCGGCCATGTTGTTCCTCAAGCATTCTATCTTAGCTCCAATGTACTGAAGACCGGTGACTTGTTTCATGGTTTTTGTATTTGTGTCTAATGCTTTTTTAATGTGATAGACACAGTACATTGTGTAGCTATGGCTTTCCGCAAAAGTTAATATTTTAGGAGTTGCTTCTCAGACTTTCAACAAATATTTTTCTTTAAATTAAAAGAATTTGGAACAGAGCTCAAATGCAGATATGTATTTATAAAGCCATTGAATAGCTCCTGTATAGCTCACACTTTTTTTTTTTAGAGGACGGAACTACAGTAATCTGAGTACAGTATTTACTGATGAGAAAATAAGACTGAATAGATATATATGTGCGATAGTTTGAATGTTTGTCTTCCCCCATTCCTATATTGAAATCTAATCCCCACTGTGATAGTATTTGGAGGAGCGCATTTAGGAGATGGTTAGGTCATGAGTGAAGACCCCCCATGAATGGGGTTAGTGGCATTATGAAAGGGGCCCCAGTGAGCTCCATAGCCCCTTCCTTCTGCCATGTGAGGACACAGCAAGGAGGTGCCATCTATGGACTAGAAAGCAGGCCCTCACTAGAAACTGAATCTGCAGGTGCCTTGATTTTGGATTTTGCAGCCTTTGGAACTATGAAAAACAGATTTAGCTTATTCATAGCCTCATCAGTTTGTGGCATTTTGTTATAGCAGCTGTAATTAACTGAGACAGTATGTGATTTAACTCATTTAGTTTTCTGGATTTTCCTAACAACTCCCTTGTGTCATAAGATGGAAGCAAGGCAGAGGTGAGGGGTCAACAGGTACTCAAGGGGCAAGGCGGAGTGATGCCTTAAGTGGACATACTAACAGGAATGAGAAGAAGGAAAAGGGAGAGCAAACTGTGGTGCTTCTCAGTAGAGGTGAGTCCTTTGTGGTATTTGTAGGCATACATTACTTAAAATTCACACAGAAGGGTATTTACATAGTAATAGCTCTAATGTAGGAGAGTAAAGATATTTCCCGAGTGTCCTTTTGACCGAGCCAGGGGAACATAATGCAGTTTGGAATTGTCTAAACGCAACAGGGACGGACAGCAGCAGATTGGATGGTGGCTCATCCTTATGCTCCTTCTACTCTGTGATGTCAGGATCAGGTCTCAAAATAAACAGATTTTCTTGATGGTGGCTCTTTACCCTTTGACTTGAATATTCCATGAAATAAACTTCAGACTCCTTTAATTGCTAACAAAGTAGACTAATTTTCTGGTTTGGATCCATCCATCCATCCATCCATCCATCCATCCATCTATCCATCCATCCATCCATCCATCCATCCTTTAATTGCTAACAAAGTAGACTAATTTCCTGGTTTGGATCCATCCATTCATCCATCCATCCATCCATCCATCCATCCATCCTTTAATTGCTAACAAAGTAGACTAATTTTCTGGTTTGGATCCATCCATCCATCCATCCATCCACCCATCCATCTATCCATCCATCCATCCATCCATCCATCCATCCATCCTTTAATTGCTAACAAAGTAGACTAATTTTCTGGTTTGGATCCATCCATCCATCCATCCAGTCATTGAGCAAGCAGCTTTCATTAGCTTCCTTGATTGTTAGGCACTATTCTAGGCATCAGAAAGGCAACACATGTGAAAGCATGTCTATTCTCTCTCTGTATCCGTCATGTAGCTGTTGGATGCTGTCATGTAAAAAGCTCACTGAAGTATTACAAGAGCTGTGATGGATGCATGTACAGAGTGGAGTGGATATCCCATGAAGGGAGGCTTGTTGTGTAAGGGCAGGACTTTCTTCACAATGGTGACAAATGGACAGATGACAGGTGGATATGGCTGGGCAGAGGCATTCGTGCACAAGAAGCAGAACAATCAAAGGTGTGGGAGGCATGGGGAAAGAAGCCTGGCAGACACCTGGAACTGGAAACTTATCAGCGAGCCACAAGACTGCGGTCAGAGGTATGAATGCTGAGACAAACCATGGGAGCCAGAACACAGAGGGTTTTGTGTGCCAGACAAAGGAGTTTGCACCCATCCTACAGGCGATGGAGCCATTCCAAGTTCTAAGTCAGGGTCAGCGTGATCAGACTTGTGTTTGGAAAGTTACTTTTGTAGGAGGCAGAGAATGGGTTGGAGAGATAGGAGTCAGAAGGCCAATTAAAAGACCAATTATTTAAGAGAAGAGTGGTGAGGGACTGATTTAAGATAGTAGGCAAATAAGTTCACTTTTATTCCTCATTTAGACAAATAATTAAGAATACCTAAAATGTGTATGGATGTGCTAGTTGCTATTGGGCATATGAAGAAGAATATGACCAAATAAATCTCTTCCATCATGAAGGTTACAACCCAGCAGGGAAGATGCTATTACCCCACATACGCTATGCTTGGGGCCCATGTGGTATAAGAGAGGTGGTATGAACCGTTGTTGAGGTTCAGAAGGGAAAGTAACACATTTTGTTGGGTCATCCAGAAAAGTGAACATTTGTGAACATTGTAGGGCATCAGATGGGCCGTGAGAGGAGAATAATCTTTTTTAAGGGAAGGTTGCAGAAGAGGATTCCCTAAGTGAGGTAGCAGGATGAGTAAAAGGCATTGGTCCATATGCACAGCCCGGTTTTGATGAGCAACAGGCACCCTGTTGGTACTTGTAGAGGAGACGTGCGAACGGAGGCTGGAAAGGGAAGGGCACCATATGGTGGGAGCTCTGTGATGCACGAGTGAGCAATTTGTGCTTCGTGTGGTCCATCATGGAAGCACCGAAGGTGCCGGTAGGGGAAGGGACACCCTCTAAGCTGCCCCGGAGGAGGCTTTGCCTGCCTCCAGTGGGTGGAAGGGATTGAAGGTGGGGAGACTGTACGTGGCTACCTGCATTAGTGGGAGAGAATAGAGGCCAGGATCAGGCAGACAAGTTAGAAATGGCAGGAGGGACCCAGGGTCTGAATTCGGCACTCTGTATTGATGAGATGTGGAGGTTTAGGGGAGGGGACTGAGTCAGACCCATACAGAATATTGAGCTTGAGGACCAAGGAAAAATGGGACCCACTAGTAGAAATTAGGAAATGGGAAAAAAGATGGTTGAGGGGAGATTATGAATTTTAATTTTAATTTTTTTTGGATTGGGGACTGAACTCAGGACATTCTACCTCTGAGCTACACCACCAGCCCTATTTTATTTCTTTTATTTTGAAACAGGGCCTTGCGAAGTTGCTGACGGTCTCACTAAGCTGCTGAGACTGTCCTCAAACCTGTGATCCTCCTGTCTCAGCCTCCCAAGTACTGGGATTACATAGTCATGCACCACCACGCCCGGTATGAGACTATGAATTTCATTTCGGTCTAATGCAGTTTTAGGGGCTGGCAGGACATCAGTTAGAATTCCATGTTCTCAAATGGGACGATTTTACCACCAACCCTTCACCCCACCAGGGACATCTGGCAATGTCTGGAAACATTTTGGTTGTCACAGCGGGGGACTCCCACCCCGGGAATGCTGCTGACATCTGGCGGGTAAACATACCACAATGCCCAGGGCAACCCTCACAACAAGGATTTATATAGTCTAAAATATCAGTAGTGCTAAGGTGGAGACACCCTGAGCTAGAAGTTTCTGGCAGAAAAATAGAAATCAGACTTAAGGAAGTCTATATTTTAGAAGTCACCTACAAACAATATAAATTATAAATAGAAATGATTTTGATTGTAGACACAAGAGTTATTTACCTGGAAGTAGTAATCAAAGTTAGAGAGATGGATTTGACTTTAGAGGGAATTCTGTCCTTGGAATCCCTTCCTCTAGAGGTAGGAGATGAGCAAGGAGCCCTGGCAGAGTGCTAGACACCGGGAAGGCTCTGTGTCTGCAGGAGCTGGTGCAGAGGGGATCTCAGCAGAAGCGGCAAGAGGCAGTAGAAAGACCCGCAGGGACACAGATGCCAGGCTGAGCTGTGTCCCTGGGCCGCCTACTAGCTCCACCATGTTGGACAAGTTCTTGAACCTCCTCTCTCTGTTTCAGCTCCCCAACTAAAACAGCAAAAATAATCCTCAGCTGGAAGGGCAGCGAAGCATGGAGCTCATGTATAAGGGGTTTCCAGAACATCACATGCCTCATCGTAGACACTCAATAGCTGGTAGCTTCAAAGAAAGGAAAAACAAAGGTGGCGGGGAGCAGATACCAGACATGTCAGAGAGGACAGGTGAATAGCACTAGAGATCTGGAATCCTCACGGTGGATTTTAGAGTTTGGGCATGAATTAAACTAAGAATCCTTAACCCCAGAGAGCTTGATTGGCACCTGCAGTTATCTTTGAAAATACAGATAGAATTTTAGGCCACAAAACCTCCAGAATTCCATGTTCTTTATGCACTTGCACACACAAAATTCTGATGCTCAACCAGCCAACAAAAGCTTTTTGCCAGATGCTAGGGCAGACGCGTTGAAGATGAAGACAAGATCTGTGCCTATCTGGGCATGCTCTACATACACGATGATGTCTGGCTCCTGGTTGTACATTCATTCAGGTCGACTGAGCACTTAGCGCTATTGAGCATCCTCGTGCATCCTTTTTGTGCTATGAGAAAGTATATCCGTGGCATACTTTTCTAAGAGTGGAATTTCTGGGACAATGGGCATAGCATATTACATTTTGATAGAAATTGCTAAATTGTTCTCTAAAAAGTTTGCACCAATTTACAAAACTGGCGCCAGTATATGAGATGAGTTGTTTTTCTGCAGTCTTGCCACCATTTATCATTGTCAGGTGAAAAATAGACTCTCATTGCTTTTGAAACGTACATTTCTTTAACTATGTATGAAAATTGGAATTCAAAATCACCAGTTCATTTTGTTCTAGTTACTGAAAACTGGTATCCATTTATTATTTAGTCTGAAAAAACACATGTGCTGTGTTTTGAAGACACAGTGAGCCCCGAAGCTAATGCAAATTTCTGGATGGCATGGTAGGCAACTGGCTTCCAGCCTTTGACCTCCAGAACCACTGGCACCAGGGGCTCCATCAGTCATTTGACTAACCTCATATTATCATGCCTTTACCTTTGTTGTGAGTGGGTTTTAAAACCCATTTAGAGCATTATGGTGGGGATTTATTACTTAAAATTAAGGATAAAAGTTAAGAATACACTTTTAATAAAATATTTACTTTTTGTGTGTGTGGTACTGGGGATTGAACCCAGGGGCATTCTACCTCCGAGCTACACACAAAACCCTTTTTATTTATTCTGTTCATTTGTTTTGAAACAGGGTCTTGCTAGGTTGCTGAGAGTCTTGCTACATTGCTGAGGCTGTCCTTGAACTTGTGATCCTTCCATCTCAGTCTCCCAAGTACTGGAATTACAGATGTGAGCCACCACACCCGACTGTATTATAAAATTTTAATATTACTGATTTGTTTTCTGAAAACAGACACCAATTATTATAGCCTCAAAAATCTATATCATACATAAATATGCCCAAATACAGAATTGAAACTTGTTGACAGAATTTATTTATAAAAAAATTATAAAGTTTCACTGACAGCCATTAAAGATGGCTTCAATCAATGGACAGCCATCCAAGATCTATTCAGGTAGGATAGGCTCAATATCTTAAAAATGGCAAATTTCTCAAACTGATTTACACATTCAATGTCATTTAATGACAATACTAGTCAGATTTGGTAGATCTTAAAAAAACTAAATCTAGGCCGGGCGTGGTGGCACATGCTTGTAATCCCAGTACTTGGGAGGCAGAGACTGGAGGATCCGGGTTCGTGGGCAGCTTCAGCTACCTAGTGAGGCCCTCCACAACTTCGTGAGACCCGGTTTCAAAAATAAAGGATAAAAAATAGGGCCGGGGGTGTAGCTCGGAGGTAGAACGCCCCCAGGTTCCATCCCTGGTACCACAAAAAAAAAAAAACTAAATCTAAAATTTATATGAAGCCACAAGAGGTAAAGTATTGCTAAGCCACTACTGAAATAGAAAAACCAAGTGGGAGGACTTGATTTATCAAATATCAAGAATTATTAAGCTGTAGTAACAAAGACAGCATAGGAATATATAAAAGGTCAATAAAGATAACATGTATGAGCGTACACACAGAAACAGCTCTGCAGAAGTGAGTAGACAACTAGATTTTCAACAAATACATGGAGACATTAGCTATCTGTGTGAAGAAAAATAAAAATAACACTGAGCTTACAAAATAGCCAAGATCGATTCCAGCTGTATTAAAAGCATAAACGTAATAAAACTTTCAGAATGTAATATAGAAGCATATCCTACTGGTCTCAAGGCAAAGAAACATTTCTTAGTCTCTTTAAGTATTAAAGAACAAGTGATAGAAATTACTACATCAAATTTAATATATTCTGTTTATTAAAATAAAACATACAAGAGTAAAAAGATTAGCTATGTCATGAACGATGATTATAAATCTCTATCAATATATCTGAGCCTATGTCCATATTTATATCTAAGAAAGGTTAGTTCATAGGATTTGCAAGTCACTCCTATAAATCAGATGGAAAAAGATAACTCAATAGAAAAATGGGTGAAAAACAAACGAGTACCACATAAAAGAAGAAATATACTTGGTCATTAAGCATACAAATACTGCTAAATTTCATCATTAATTGGCAAAAGCACCTTAAAACTACAATGAAATACATTCCCACAAGAATGGGTAAAAATGAAAATACAGAAGCTATCAAGTGTTGGCAAGGCTCCAAATCTACAGGAGCTCTTAGGAATTCCTCCGGACAAAGGAGTGTGTTTTAGTTTCTTATTGCTGATGAAACAAATGACCACACATTTAGTGACTTAAAACAACTTGGGTTTATTGTCTTTTAGTTCTAGAGGCCAGAAATCCAGAATCAGTAGGGCTTGTCCCTCCTGAAAACTTAAGGGTTGAGTTGTTCTTAACATTTACACTTCCATTTTTAGCCTCCTATTTTTATTTCCATTAATCAAGAGTAATTCGGCTCAAGAAGGTGGCTGAATAAACTAAGCTGACTATTGAAAGCTGATGTGCAATTGGTTATTAGTCAAAGCCTAGGATGACACTCTGATATTGTTATATAGAAATACTAATGAGAGGTTTTGCAATTCCGTTGGTTGCCAGAACACAACAGGTCTTTTGTCATTGATTGTATTTCAGAGGAAATCTACAGGGGAACTTGGGAGAAGGCTGTAGCTATGGAGTGCCCAGGCAAAGCCGGCATGCCATTTGGTTTAAGATGCCCGTAGCTCAAATGCTCTTGGTAATCATACATCAGTAGTTGAAATATAGCACTGCTGTGTTTCCAGTGATAACAGTCCAGAGGTTGCCGTAAAAGCCACATCAAGAAGGACACAAGGGAGTCACAATTCCCAGACATCCCAACAGAGCCAGGGTCAGTCATTTCAACCAGCGTCATTGGTGACCTGCATCCTGAGGATGTGCGATACCCCACGAATGGAGACCCGCCAATGAGAAGCTGGAGCTTAGCTTTGCAGCACATGGCCTGGGAGAGGTAAGATAGCCAGAGACCTAGTGGTTGGCTTGGCAGCAAAACCATAAATTGCCATGCAGAGGTTCCAAATTATTTTTGGTTGGAGAAGATGCTGCTGTCTGACCTCCTGGCTCTGCCACTTAATTACTCTGCGAGCAAACCCACTGACTCTCCTCGGGCAGTCACCATTAGCGCGACAGGCACGAAGCTTGTAAAAGGGTTACTCCTAAACCTCTGTGGATGTCCACTCTGAGGCTAGGCGCACACCAACAGTGGGTGTTCCGGCCGCTCCTGTTCCTTGTGTAAAGAAGGCATGTGACTGCCCAGGTGGCAGCATCGAAGGGCGGGTAACACCCCTCCCCACTTGGCAGGGCTCAGCTGCTGGGGCTGGAGCCCAGGGCACTCAGTCAGGTAGAGCCAACGATAAAGCACATTGCTTTCGCTGAGGCTTGTCTAGGGGTTTAATGATCTTGTTCCAGCTGCCTGCAGAAAGACTTGGGACCTTCGGCTCAAATATTCTAAAATTTCCATTTGGATGGAAAGTGCGCACTACCCCATTATCAGGAACCTATTTATTTTGGCTCTGAAGTCCTCTTATGTCAAAGCCAAGGAATTTACAATGAGAGAACTACTTCATAAGAGAAAAGAGCAGGAAACTCACCTATTTCAAAATCTACCTGAGCCCTGGCCACAAATTAGAACAAGATTTCATCCCACCATTTATCTACAGGATACTAGAAATGCATTCAGAGAATTTTTATTCTTTGACAAGACTGATGTATTGTTGATAAGATGGATGCATCGTAGAACCTCTTTAACAATCAATTCGTATTGGAAGCATGATTCCTTCACATTTTTTTTCTTTGCCAGAGGTATTTAAAATACTCGAAGCTTTAGGTGATAGCAAAAAATAAATATAAAGAAATTTCCACAGCCATCTGCCTTATTAGGTTGTAGAAATACAAGTAAACCCAGATTCTACAAATTGGAGAAGTGCAGTCATCCACAGATTAAAAATGAATTGGCAAATATAGTCCAGCTGTTAAAAGAGGATAATATCCCGATGCTTGATATGAATAAAACATGTCGGAGGATGTGGGCAGAGCCAAGCGTTGATGCCAGGGTGTTATTGATAACTGGTGGCTGGCGAGTTCACTGAATCTCTTCTCGTTGGCACTTGGAACTCTTCTCTTGCTCTTTGTCTTAAAATTCCGTATTGGAACTACTTCCTTTTTTAAGATTTTTATTATTTATCTATTTATTGTTTACTGAGAACTCAAAACTAATCTGTGCTTATAGTTTAAAAGCCTCTAGGATTGAACTTAAAGTTTACTACAGATATACAAAACCTTTCTGAATCACTGTGTTTTGTGCCACAAAGTGTGTTTGGACGGAGTAGATGATTCTTGGCTTCCACCCAGACATATATGCACTGTCTTTTTATTCTTTCCTGAGTCCTGGACTTGCGACTATTTCTTTTGTGGCATCTTTCATTGGTATGTAAACTGCTACCTATGTGGACATTTATCCGTTCCAGCATGTTTAATCTGTACTAAAAAATAGACAAATACTCACCTACTGTGAGTTGTAGAGCTTATAAGCCACAGTCCCTGCTCAAAACCAGGCCAGACACGACACCCATAATGACCACCAATGATGGCCTCTTATTGAGCATGGTCTATGTTCCCATCATGACTTGTGTCCATCTGGGGGCCCACATGTGCATTTCTGTGCAACCCCCAAGCTTCCTTTTTCCATGTGTGCCAGGTGGCTAAGGAATGTTGTCCAGAGCTCTTATTTTATCTATTTCCTCCGTTGTGAAATATCTGGGCTCCTTTTTCTCTTTGCGGATTGGCCAACAGGAAAAACACCTGCCCAGCCAGCATTTCCTCAAATAGGAGAAAGTTGACTGCTCCTCTCTGAGACCCGGGTATGGTCTCATGGTGGGTCCCGCGTCATTTCTAAGCTCTCTGCAGTTATCTCTAGTTGAGTATCCATCCAAGCGTTAGTTCAGGAGTGGTCTGGCCTTCTGCAGGTGAAGGGATGTGTGGAGCGCGCCTCTGGCCATGCGCTCCTGTTTGCTGATTCAGAGGCAGAAGACAAGTGTGTTGTTTATGCAGAAACGGCATCTGCTATTCACACAGCTCATACCCAGCGGAGCCAAACTGCACCCCTGAAGTGTTTGACCTCAGAGCCCAGGCTGCCGCACGACTCTGCCTTGCATCATTCCTCTGAGACCTTCAAAAGGATTTTGGTTTTCAAATGCTTTTCATTGTAGAAGTCTTGGTTCAAAGGAAATCTCTGGCAGAAGTCCAATAGGTAAAAGAGATAAAAAAAAACAGCGCCTTTTGAGTTGTATCCCCAAAGCTTTGGCCCGGCTTTCTAGACAAGTCTATTTGTTTCCTTCCTGGGAGGATTTTGGGTAGGGGGCTCTCTGCGTCGGGAGCATACTGCACACCCTTAGGGGGTGCTGTTGGCATCATCGGAATGGGAACAGTGCCCTGGCTGTGCTTTCTGCACCCTCGTGCACTTCCGCGGGGGGCCTGGGTCCATTCTGTGGATTTCATTTCCAAAACTATTCTTCTTCTTGTGCAAGTGTACTACTGCAGTAGTTTCTTTTTGCACTTTGATTAGAAAAGCATTGACTATGGTTTCTACTTAGCAATGTGTAGCAGGAAGAAGTTCAAGGGTGTAGAAATGGTTCAGATAATTGGAGCAGGAGAGGTCAGAAGCAATCTGCCAGCATCACAAAGGAGCTTTCTCTCCAAAGTCTCCCTAGTGCAACCCATCCTCCTTCTCTGTGTGCTTGGGCTGGTAAGCCTAGCTGCTTTTTTATTTTTTATTTTTTTGGATCCACAACTGCTTGCCAATCCAGAAAAAAGAGCTGGGACAAGCCCAGCTCCTGAAGGTCCAAGAGGAGTAAAAAAGGAATTAAAAGTAGGTTTGACTTTTGTAAAGTAATGATATGATTTTGCTACTTTGGTAAATTGGGAATTTTATAAAGTCCTAAGATAAAGAAACAAAAAGTAGGGTTTTTTTTATTTCCTTCATACCTCCCCCAATGTAAAAGAAGTTTTGAGAAAAATAAACCTATTTCTTCAGTAGTTTGTTCTCTTCTGGATCTCTGCCCCAGCACCTTTTCTATATACACGTGAGTTGAGTTGGATGGAAACTAGTCTTCAGATCTGAAATTTTCTAATGTCTGATGTATTCACAGACATCAGTCCATTAAACAAGTGATGCTGTACTCAAATATTTGATTCTTCTTTAAGAAGTAATTTAAAGCTAGTCTTGAATACTTAGCATTTATTCCGGATTTTCTTCAAACTTTTCCGGATTTAATAGCACAATCCGCATTTCATGCCAGCCCACCCAAGGTGTTAGCCGAGATGGAATCTCTGATATACTGTGGTTTTTTCAAGGCCTGCCACATTATCCTTCTCTTTTAGACTCTATAAATATTGCAACACATGCCCAAATAGAACACCAGTTGAGTAAAACCATTGGTTTGACCCAATGCAATATTATTCCTTATGAAATAATATTTAATATGAAAAATGCAAGATAAATGCAGTTAATACTTCAAATACCTCTTATATGACAGCCAAGCAAAACTTAATTCAAGTTAATAATAAGAGTTTAAAATACCATCAATTTTATATGATCCTTTTGGTACAGATGTCAGGGACATATCTGTATGGAAACTGTTCTGTGAGTCAATTGTGTTTTATTGCTGAATTATATAGCTGAAAAGTAATAGTGTGAGAATGAAATATTTAAGAAAATGTAGAATAGGTATAAATGTTCTTATTTGACTTGAAGCCTTGGATGCTGCTTTTATAAAGATTTGCTTTTTATGTGGTATTAATCAGCTACTATAAGGGCAGAGTAGTTAATATAAGTCTTTTGATCTTTATTGCCAGAATTGAGAGCTTGGTTTTTGCAGAAATACAAGTGGCATTTTTTTTATTGGGATATAAGATGACTGGGGGATTAACTCTGTATACTGTTGAGGAAGGAACCAGGCACCATTGATGTCTTTTAATTTGTGCTGCATGGGCACACTCCTGCCCTGCATTAACTCCTTTCCAGAGAGTTCATTGTCAGCCTTTATGTTACCACTGTCTTCTAATGATGCAAATACTTCTGGTGGCAATGAAGTATTTAATCATGTCTGTTTTCTTTCTTTCTTTTCTTTTCTTTTTTTTTTTTTTTTTGGTACTAGGGATAGAACCCAGGGGCATTCTACCTCTGAGCTACATTCCCAACCCTATTTTATTTTGAAACAGGGTCTCGCCTAGGTTACTAAGGGGTCTTCCTAAGTTGCTGGCATCAAACCTGTGATCCTCTTGTCTCAGCCTCCCCAATATAATCATGTCTTAATCATTTTTTCTAATGTGAGTCAATTAAATTCAACACCCCCCTCTTGCTCTCTGGTCACAGAAATGAGAACTACAGTGGGAGGGAAGAAAGAGGAAGCAGCCCTCTCCTGCCCGGCCTTCATGAGGGGCTCCAAACACCAGCATCAGACCACAGGACAGCCACGGCGGGGAACACACGAGCACCTTATAGGGAAGTCTGCTCTAAAAACTGAACAGAAATTTCAAAGTAATTCTCCTGACTTAATATTATCTCTTTCCTAGAACTCTCTCTGCAACTGCGCTTGAATATTCCTAAAACATGAAAGCACGTTGTGATTCCTAAAAACAAAGGCGTTTGGCATCTCGTCTGCCCAGTTTTATACTTTAAAATCTGACATTCAAAAGAGCTTTGTTCAAAACTTCCCAGCACAACCCAAACAAAAATTCAACAGTACACACACACACACACACACACACACACACACACACACACACACACATACACACATACACATATGCACACAGAAACACAAGAAAGGGATTGCAGAATATCCAAGGAAATTGTTTTTGCTAACACAGAAGCAGGAAAAATAGGAAGTAGAAAAGAAACCTACTAAATTTTACTCTACCTACTTTAGCTCTTATACTTTTTTTTCCACCAAAAGAGCAGAATGCAATGGCTTCCCTACTCATTCTTTTGTTCCCTAGATTTATCGCTCTGAGGATTTTTGCTGTCTTCTGATTTAGTGCCTGGGACGTGGTATCCCCCGATAGAAGAAGGAATCCCTTGACAAGCCCAGGCAGTCTTGGCCCTGGAGGTCTTCCAATAATTAGAGCCGAGCAAATCCAGGGAGGAAACGGGTGAGACTGGGAAGCATTCTTTGTGTCTCTCTCGTTCTCGGGGCTCTTGGAGTGATTCTGATAAAGCCACTCTTGGTGTCTCGTGAACTCAGTTTGCTAAGCTGTTGAAACTAAGGGAGAGATAATTGAGGAGAGATGAAAGTACCAGGATGCGGGGCTGGGAATATTGGGGGTGGGAGTGAGCTGCAGTTTCATGTCAGTGCAGACAGGCAGTGTTAAACATGGTGATTACGGGGCTCCCCTTCCAGGTGAGTAAGCCACGTGGGAGTAAACGCCAGGCTGCATCGAGGTCGCAGAAGCAACGTTCTCAGGTTCCCACTGTTTGCTTCAATTCATTTTTATTGCAAGATGAAATTATAGAAAAAGGACCCATTCTGCTGTGTTCTGGGATTATATTCTATAGCATGAGAGCCCAGCCAGTGTTTGCCCCGGCTCTGTGATCACAAAAATCCAGTCACATGACATGGAAGAACTGCTCTTAAATGAGGAAGGCTTTTTGATAAAATCGCCTTCCTGGGAAAATGGAGGCAGACTGAAGTCTGAGGTTGATCAGCCTTGCCTGGTTGCCTTCTGGTCATCCCAGATGAGAGTGTGGCTCCAAGACACCTCAAGACCTCCATGGTGGGGCCCGGTCTGCTTTCCCCAGTCCCTGGCCAGACCAGCCTTGGGCCTGCTGGAATCAGCCCTGACTTTAGGACTTCACTCTTTTGTGACATGAACTCTCCCATGAAGGCTTTTATTTATTATTTAGCTTTTTCCTATTGTAAACTCTTAGAGTTTTTATCATTTTAGTTGGCACAGGAGATCTAGAGAGAGACCTAAATTTTATGATTCTCTCATTAGAAGCATATTCCTAGAATTTTTCTCTAAACCCTCTGAAGGGGTGGCAGCCCATTTACCTTGATATGAGGGGACACAGGCAAGGAGAAATGCCCAGGGTAGACCTCATGTCACCTGGGATTTAGTAACAAGTCCTGGATCCCTTTGGAAGAAGAATGATAGTTGTCCTGGTAAATTAGGACAGTAATACTCTTGAAACGGTGTCTGTCACTTCATAAACCCCTGGTGAGTGTGGACATTATTTTTTCTTCTCTGTTTCTGTTTGGCAGCAGGACAGAGTTGCACATCCATCGATGACTGGGAATCAACCAGTGTTGACTCTACCGCATCTCTGCTGCCTCTTCTAAGTGCTTCCAGGTCTGCGGATACGTAGGTTCCTGAGGAAAGGGACCAGCAATCAGTGCGCCGCCTCAGCCTGTGAGTGTCCAGTCACTGCCTTAACGAGAGCCAATGTTTTGAAACAACCCTTGTCATTGTCAATAGATCGTGCTTTGTTCTTTTCTGTTCACTTCTTCCTTGGACTCTACGCCTATGTGATTTCCCAAGTTACTGTCTTTTTAAAGATCTATACCTTTGGTTTTGGTTGTATAAAATGGGATGGATCTATCTCAAGTCCCACATGTAAGTCATCACTAATGGGAACTATTTTTCATCCACTTGCTTCACAATCTCTGAGTCTTGTTGAATGCAAATGCTCTAAGAGTTAAAAATGAGCTGGGCATGGTGGCTCATGCCCATAATCCCAGTACTTGGGAGGCTGAGACAGGAAGATTGCAGGTTGGAGGTCAGTCTCAGCAGTTTAGTGAGATACTTAGCAACTTAGCGAGACCATGTTTCAAAATAATAATAATAATAATAATAATAATAATATGTTAGGGGTGCAGCTTGGAGGTAGAATGTACCTGGGTTCAATCTGGAGTACTAAAAGAGCAACAACTACAAAACCAAAACCAAACAAACAACACTATGAGCCTGGAAAGTGATTTCATTTAGTTAGTTCATTTAGTTATTTCATACTTGTGGACCTGTGGTGTCCCAGATCCTGTTGTGGATCCATCTAAGGGACAGTGCGTTAGCAGTGTCAGTGTCAACGGGGAGGAGCTCAGGAGCCTGTGTGGAGCACAGGGGTTCCTCTCTTCCCACTCCTCCTTCTCTGATGCCCTTTCATCCCCCTGCCTCTCCCCACATTGTCACTTTCTTATTTAAAATGTATAAGGGATTCTCAGACCTTAGAGCCCTTCTCAGCCCCCAGATGCCCTTGACCCATTTTTCCAAGGCTAGAAAAAAAAAACCCATCTCATTAATTTACTTGAGTCTTGATCTTCTCAAATGTTCTTAGGTCTATGTCCCATGTCCTCAGATTGCTCAGCTGAGGCCTCTGGCTGCGCTGCCATCAGCACAATGCAGTGATTAGGGACCGGAGGACGGATCCCACTATCCTCCCGCTCATTAGCTGTGTGGCCCTAGACAAGTGGCTTCACCCTCTTTGTGCCTCAGTTTCCACAGCTGGGGAATGGGGATAATCATAGGACCTATTTTGTGTGTTAGAAGGTTTCAGTGGCAATCACAGTGAGCATTTTTAATTGTGACTGGTGCACAGAAAATACTCGGCATGTGTTTTTTTTTCAGTTTTTCCATCGAAGTGACCAAAATACCTGACACAAACAACACAGGGGAGGAAAGTTTGATTTGGCTCACGATTTCGAAGTTATAGTCTAAGTCACCAACTCCAAGGCAGACATCATGGCAGCAGGGTGTGTGGCAGAGGGAACAGTTCATCTCATGGCAGCTGGAAGGTAGAGAGAACAGCAGGAAGCCACCAGGGACAGATATAATCCCAAAGGCCACACCCCCAGAGATTTACTTCCTTTAGCCACGCCCACCTGCCTAAATTATCACCCAATAAATCCATTCAAATTATTAATCCTTCGCTGGATTTACCCACTGATAATATTAGAGCTCTGATTCAATTATTTTGCCTCTGAATATTGCTACCAACACAGGAGACTTTCGGAGGTGGGGGGGGGACATTCCCTGTCCAACCCATAGCACAGTACATGGCAGCTAGAATGCTTATTTTTATTTGACAACACTTATTAACCTCCCTAAATCTTCTCTTACATTGAGGTGGCATCAAAGTCCAAATGGAATTAAAAGTATGATAGAGCATCTTTATTTTGAGGAAAGAAAATATAGCATATGAGGTACCTACACAAACCTATAAGACTCAATCACTATCCGGAGCATGAAAGGGAGGGAAGGGGGAGGAAGTAGGGTGGGATTGGAGGGAAGGCTAAATGTACAATGTGTGCATGTATGATGTTCATACCCTGACATATATCAAAATGTATAATTACAATGCACCAATCAATGAACATAAAAAAAGAAAATAATGGCCATTATGAATAGCCAGAATGTCAGGCCAGGCTGAGCTCAGGAAGAGGTGTGGTTCAGGGCGGAAGCTCTTCTCTCTGGGAAGACGCTGCCCCGCCTGGACTAGCTCCCACTCAAGAAGAACCCATGGAAGAGAGGGGGGCTGGAGAAGCCAGAATGGGAGCCAGGAATGTTCAAATCCAATTAGCCAGACTAGAAAGAACAGTAAGAGTTTGAGGACCTGGATTTACTATGAGATCTTGGTAAAAATAACTCCCCCTTAGTTTGCACATCCAAAAATGGCAGACCATACCTTAATCAGCCAGCTTCCCAGGGTTATTTTGAAGGTCACATGCATTGGTCCATTTGCATGATCTACGGACACTGTCTTCGTAAGATGTGATTGTTCTTTCTGTTTCTGTTTAGGGCCCAGGGAGTACATGTGGAACTCCCTTCCAGAAGGTAGGAAGAAATGTTTCTCCCCATTCAAATCCAGTAAGTGTGTTGCTAAATTCTCAGCATGCTAAAAATAGTAGACATACATTCAGGTTTCTGTGATTTTTTTTTTAATCTTGAACATAAATCCTCCTTAGGGACAGTTGCCATCCTAATTAAGAAATTTATTCATACACGTATTTATGTAAAACACATGCATTAAGCAAATTCATTCTCTGAATTTTAGAAAACTCTCACAAAGTCTCAATTAAAATAAGAAAAATGAATCCTCTCATTTCCTATTGCTCTTTACTTTTCTACTTAAGGGCAAATTTCTCAGACTTCTTCGCAAGCACTCTTGACATCTCAGCTTCCTACGTATCAAATGCCAAGAATAGGAGACCCTCCCTTGTCTAGCACACCCAGAGGGTCGCAGTGGGAGCAACCACAGAGCGCCTCATCTGCAGTGCTCAGGTCTGGAGGGCTCATTGAGAGCTCCGTTCTGGAGAGTTCCTTGAGAGCAGAACCAGCAGCACCCGCAGCAGCTCTGGTTTGGCTCTGCAGAGGCAGAGGATAAAAGTGTGTTGCTGACAGCACCGAACTGCCGAGCCGAGTCAGTCCATCTACCCACGATGCTACAGAGTCACTGCCAACAAGGCTACCGTGGGATGAACAGTGCCAACTGAGTGACAGGTCGTTCTGCTGTTATGAGAGTATTTCCCCCCTCAGAGTTCCCAACCTCAAACAGATGTCCCAACCTAGAACCGCCCTCACTCTGCTCCGGGCCACCTGACCATCCACTTTTCAACTGCGATGAACTCAGTCAAAAACAAGATCAGAAAAATGTGACAATCTGCTAACATATCTCTAGGCTCCCTGGCTAATTGCCCTTAGCCCTCCCTTTGGATTCGAGGAATTCAGAAGAAAAAGATATTTTCAAGACAGGCTTAACGAGCATTCCACGAGGAGGTAATGGAATGAGTGTTCGTGTTGACACCTGTAAAAATCTTACTTGAAATTTCCACATTTATATTTCGTCTGGTAAAAGTGTTTTGGCCGTAGGGAGATAGTCAGAGGCGGTCTGTCCTGAGGCGGGGACATGACTGCTTTCAGTCATGAGAGCCTTCCTCAGTCTGATTTTTAGGGACAGCTCAAATGGGCAGCTGAAAATCACAAGGATATTTATTTCCGTTAGGATCATTGAAGACGGAATGATTCCACAGCAATACGTACTGCGAGGAAGCTTTTCCTTGGGAGTTTTGCTTTGGGATGTTTGGCTGTTGGAAATATCAAACATCTGCCCAGGGCAAATCACTAAATAGCTGCAATTTTCTAGCTATTCCTATTTTTGGCTTTCGGTGCTAGAGGCATTTGAACACCCATGTCGGAGGCTGGATTCTCACGGAGACTTGGGAACGGAGGAGAGCCAAGCTGTTTTAGATCAATTGCTCCCCGTGCTTAAAGGGCTAGTAAAAACAGGTTATAATGTTTACATGACTTTTTATGGGTCAGAGTTTATTACAGTTCTATTCTATGGCCTACAGCGGAGGAACATTTTACAGGATTTTGCTGCATTTGACAGTTCTGTTTCAGTGCGTCTGGTAGGGGAAGTGGTTTGTTATTTTTTTTTCTTCCTTTCATTTTCTCTTTTTCTCTGTGTTATCCCCCCGCCAAAGTGAGCTTTTAAGGGTCCCTGATTGCAAGCAATCTTCCTTTTCCTCAGAAAGCTATAAACTAGTTTACACCCAAGATTCTGTAGACGTTTCAAAGAAACTTTACAATTTCATAGAGTCTTCATTCTTCCTTTGGAGGTTCAGAAACAAAATGCTCATGAACAGGACATTGTACCAAGAAGCACTGAATTAGCATACACGTGGTGTGATTTTCCCCTCCCGTGTATGAGTCAGCAGTCGGGCGTGTCTGAACCCAGCCTCTGGAGGCCGGAAGGCTGTCAGCCTCGCCATTCCACCAGTAGGCGTATTGCCTCGGACAAACACCCCAATCTCTGAGCTGAGTAAATTATACCTACTTACAAGATGATATTAATGGTTAAAAACTGAGATTATGCATGAGTAATGTACATGGCGGTGGTTATTTTATTAAGTAGCTCATTAATGGACTCAGGGAGCACCTGCTAAGTGTTGGACACTGCTGTGGGTCTTAAAGATACAGCCCATGAACAAGAAGCACGGTTCCCGCTCCCCAGTTCCACCGGGAGAGAGAGAGAAGATGCACAAATAAACCCATGTCAGACAGAGTTAAGTGCTGCAGAGAAACATAAATCAGGCTGAGAGGCAGGAGGGACAGGTCGGATGCTGCTTCAGATAGACTGGGCAAGGAAAGCCCTATGGTGAGGTGACATTTGAATAGAAGACTAAATCTCCTGGCTGATTAAGCTTGCAGCTGCCCCAGGCAGAGTATCTCAGGCCGAGGGACAGGAAGGGCAAGGGAGTGCCCTGTGGACAGCGGGAACGGCAGCAAGCTGGACCCAGCAGTCCAGGGAGCCAGGAGGAGATGAGACGGGAGTGGAGCTGGGTCCCATCAAGGAGGCGCCTCTAGAGCCTGGCAAAGACTCTGCATTTAGTGTGAGAGAGACAGGGAGGGTCTGAGCAGAGACAGGGCAATATCTGGCAATGCCGTGAAGGCATTGTTTTGACTTCTTTTTTTTGTTTTGTTTTTCTTTTTTTATTTTAACGGTACTGGGATTGAACCCAGGAGCATTCTACCTCTGGGCTACAACCCCAGCCCTAGTTTTTTATTCTTTATTTTGAAACAGGGTCTCACTAAGTTGCGGAGGGCCTCACTAAGTAGCTGAGGCTGGCTGCGAACCCTGATACTCCGGTCTCAGCCTCCCAAGTACTGGGATTACAAGCGTGCACCACCGCGCCTGGCTTTGACTTCTGTTTCTAGAAGATCCTATAAAGGGGAAAAGGAAGAAGTGTTGGGGGGAGTCTTTCTCTTAAATAGTTGGAGCAACACTAGCACCCATGTTCTCAGTCTCTGGAAGGTGATATTTTATTCTTACAGTGGGTATCTTGCTTTTATGAACATAAGGCTTTGTTTGTAATCTTGAAAACATATTAATGTTGTTTATTTCTATCTTTATGTTTATCTTTACTTCCTTTTTCTCTTTTCACTTCTTTCCCTCCCTCCCTCTGTCTGTCTGTCTGTCTGTTTGTCTGTCTGTCTGTCTGTCTCTCTCTCATGCTGGGAAATGAACCCAAAGGCATTCTACTTTCCAAGCTACACTCCCTAGCCCCCCCTTTTTAATTTTGTAAAAGGGTCTCGCTAAATTGCTGAGGCTGGCCTTGAACTTGCAATCCTCCCGTCTCAGCCTCCAAAGTACTGGGATTATAGGCATGTGACACAGTGCCTGGCCTCATCAGCTTTATTTCAAATGCTTAAAATGAGAGCGCCTTCACTTAGATGCAGCGGTTCTAGCCTCGTTTTCAGAAGATTGTCACCAGTGTGTTTCTGTTGGATGAGCTGTGATTGTAAAAACCAGAGCCACTTGGCCCTGGTTGGTTCTAAAGGGGGTGGCTTGGAAACTCCACAGTGATTGGGACGGAGGGACACTTCTGGCTCCTCTGGGGTGGCTGGTGGCAGCAGGTTATTGGCTCCTGGAGAGGTATCCTCAATCCCAGGTCAAACCCAGTCACCCAAGTTCCACCAAGAGCTGTGACAGCAGTGGAGTGTGGGCTCCAGGTGCTTGCCAGTCTGTGGGTCAAATTCTTCTACACACTTTTAAGAGTAGAGAGCCGGGCATGGTGGCACATGCCTGTAATCCCAGTACGTGGGAGGCTGAGATAGGAAGATCACAGGTTCGTGGCCAGCAACCTAGCAAGGCCCTCAGCAACTCAGAGAAAGCCTGTTTCAAAATAAAAAAAAATTAGGCCTGGGGGTGTAGCTCAGAGGTAGAGTACCCCTGAGTTCAATCCTTAGAACCAAAAACCAAAAACAACAACAATAAAAACACACATATAGAGCCGGGGCACCAGTTACACCAGTTACAGGCTTGTCTAGGCAGCTCTGCCGACCATCTGGCTGCTTAGCAGGGTGAAGAACCTCGCTCACTGTCAGCCAAGAACGGCCCGTATACTCTTGGGGAGCAGGGGGGTTGTTTTAATGATAAGAATAAGAACACCATGGAGCAATTGAACATATGCACCTATCCATCCATCCTTATAAAGTAAGCACCTAAAATAGCTGTTTCATCTTAGGGTCGTGTAGAAACACAGTCTGAGAGAGCGTTCCTTACTCGTCAGCCAAGTGGGAAGCGGTGTGCGGGGTGGGACTGGGGGGGCTGAGCGCACTCCCCCGCTCTACCAGTCATGCCTGACATTCCTCCCAGCGAGATGCGCGGTTTACATGCTTGACCCCTATAAAAACGCAAACATTGCTGGGAGGGATAATAAATCATGAAAACCACTTTGTGGGTTTATCAGATCCTTCTTTTCTTTGTTGCAATGGGGAGGAGGTTGGGAATGAGTAAAGAATGTGTACCCCTCATGCTGGGCGTGGCAGCGAAACAGCCTTGAAGACGGATCCATCTCACAGTGGGACCTGGGCACAGGACTGACTATCAGGCCTTTGACCGTTGAAAGTGCAAAACCTCACTCGTTATATCCTTTGTGTGGGGAGAGCTAATAGTAGCAGCAAAAATGTGATTATACCCAAATAATTGTTCTATAGTTCCCACTTAGGCAGGGGCAATTAAAATCATTTATATGTGATTGGTTTCAGAGAGGCAGTCAGGGAGCCGGGTTTATATGCCAAGTCCCTCTAATTCAATGGTTTGAAAAAGCAGGCCACCACATCTGTTAAAAAAATATATATATATTCTCCTGAATTTTTATGAGTTGGACTCATCACATCTCTGCTTTGGCTCAAAAAATAGTAAAAGCTAGAATATATAACTGATTTCCATCCCCAAGAGTGGGTACACATATCATATTCTGTGATCCTTGGAAAGTCTCCCTTCCTCTGCAAACCCTAGCCACACGGGGATGTTTTCTTACGCTCAAATTAACTCTCTTCGCCAACGGTTGGACTCAGTCTCACAGTACAGGTGGCCAAATCAAAATCAGGAATGAACATACGGTCTGCGTTTTTTTTTTTAACCTTATCATATGTATGACCAATATTAAAAGATGGATTTTGTGTATTTGCTTTCTACACTGGCCACACACACTTACCAAGCAATGTATTCTTTGTTTAGGCACATAGAAACACTTCGAATTTTCACTGGGAGTTTTTAGGGAATATTAGTTTTCCTTGGAACTTCTGACCAATGGCACATTTTTTGCAGAAATTCTGAAACCCACATAACTCAAAGCTGGCTGTCGCACCTGCAGTTGTCCAGATGAAAACAAGTGATCCAAGATCCCTAGCGCAAATATAATGGAATAATGGCACAGAAGTAAAAACATGCACGTTGAAAGTAAACCACCTTATCTATCTTTGGATTTCCCTCTGGTTGAAGCCTAAAGCTTACACATAAAAATTTCTTTTAAAATATGTGCTAAATGAATGAAGAAAATAGTGTATGATGGAGCAGGATGTTGTATGGGGTGGAAAAGTTTACCATGCAATAACACTGAAGAAAGGAGGGTGTTTCTTGAATCTGCAAGAATGTCATCTGCAATGACAGTCACTGTGTGGAGAGTTTTGAGGTTATTTTAGTGGAAGTGTACTTTTCTTTGGAGCAATAAGACCAGAAACAGAAGTTTGAAAAAATTTCAAATATGTAAGGATGATATTTACAATTGTGTGTGAGTTTTAAAAGGGGCTGTTTTATAGTTTTCTAGTTCCTTAGAATTAAAAATAATCTGGAGGGGGATTCCTCAGATTTCCGGGAAACACAAGTCTCTGAAGTGAGGGAATGGGTGGTAATGATTGTTAGAATCTATCTCCATGCTATTATGACATCATTTATTTGAACCCATATGGATTATTAGTACCTCATTTCCTTCCCATATGGTCAAGTGTTCCTGTTCAAGTTACTTTCATTCTTCACATAATACTCTTAATCATCGTGGGCATGATGCTTAGGTATCTTTTGATATACACCCATCAAATAATGATTCCAGTTTTCCTATTTGGCTCGTGGAATCAATCTCATAATTTTAATGTCATACTTTGTAAAATACCTAGTGTTCAGGAGTGTGTAGTACAAAGGAAGGCTTGGGCAGACCAAAATGTTCAGAATTTGATGTGAAATGACAATAGATTTTCTATTTGTCACAGCTCTACTGGATCAATTAAGACACTACGGAGATTTTTATTTCAATTGACTGATCATTTCTGATTAAATGTTGAAGAATCAACTTCTTCCTCAATGAAAAATAGCACTGAATTTTTAATGCCTTGTTATGGCTAAAACGTGTTGCCCTATTTATAATACAACATACAAATGCTCTTTGATTCGATGAGTCACTTATTTTAGTTCCTAAATCAAATGGGGCATTAAAGTTAAGAAGATGCTATATTTCAAGAGCCATTAAATTCTGGTGGGGAGAGACATACACTTCCTACAGAAATGGTGACAGACGGGATAAAAATGTGAAGCGACAGGAGCAGTTGCATTAAGTTGATATTCCGGTTCAGAAAAGAGCCTTTCCAGACTGAAAGGTTAATGGAAAAGGTGGCCCTTGAGTGGGGCCCGAAGAGTGTGCAGAAATGGGACAGCTATTGGTGACAAGGATGTGCTAAAAGCAGCCGCAGGAGTGGCAGGAAAACAGAGCTGGAGTTGTGTCTTCGTTACATGAAGGGACGTCACGGGAAATAATCTGCAAAGTTAAACCAGGCAAGGCCACAGAAGCCATAGCAATCTCAGACCAGCATTCTGGGCCCATGGGTGAGCCGGTGAATACCTAGAAACTGAGAAATGAACAGAAATGTCACTTTTTGAAGATGAACCGGACGTGTTAGGAAGCACCGATTGGTACAGGGAAGGAATGGGGCTAGAGAGACAGTCTAGGAAAACACCCTCATCATTGAGACAGAAGATAACATCAACATGGAGGCTGTAAGAAGAAAGTGGAATCAGATAATGGGGTCAAAGGGGTGGGGGCGATGGATATCAAAGGTTCTGTGAAAACAGAATTAAAGTGGTCTAGATGTTCAGCCCGGGGTTAGGAGAGTAGATGAGTCAGGAACTTAAGACAGAAGAACATGTTTTGGAGAAGATGTTGAATTCTGCTGTGATCTTACTGAGTGAGTGGTTCGAGCAGGCAGACAGGCTTCCATATCAGACACAGTTAAAAATGTGGGGGGAAGGCCATGCCTCAGTAGCCCTAAAATCGGGAGTTATCTACAATATAGAAATGAGAATAATAAGGGAGAGGACATGCCATGTATATTTTATGAATTATTTAAGCATTTCAAAATATGAATGCATGCTATTTTTTAAAGTATATTAATTTCCTTAAAAGAATGAGATGAATTTAGTGATCGGACCACCTCATTTTTGGCAGTAGTCTGGTGATAGGGAATTGGTTCTAAGAGAAGAAAAGATTTCCAATATTAACCCTCATCTTTATTTCATGCTTATTTTAGCAATGGTATTAACATTAAGCAAGGCCCTTAACAAAATATTTATGTTGTTTAATATCATTCTGATAAACTTACAGTATTTTCCAGCCCCAAACTGATGAATTTTTAAATGAAACACAATATACTATAACATTTTATTGGAGTTTAAGAATCCTGCTTTTTTTTTTAACTGCGTTTAAGCAATGATTTTATCTTCAGCCTTCTCCCAGGAACAATTAGCATGAAGGGAAATGCTGATTTGTGCTCAACCTTCTGTAACTGAAGTGAACCAAAAATCCCACGGCCTTCCTTATAATGATAATAATCATCGCTACATGTAATTTTGACTGCTCTAGAATCTTCAGTTATTAATCTCATTTCTTGCTCTGTTCTCATTGCTATCATGTCCTGGGAAAGAAGGAAAAGAACGATTCCAATAACCATGTGGCATCTGTCCCCCAAACCAGAAAATTTCATGAGCTTGTGAGTTCTTAAGTAATGGATCTCAAAGACTGAACTCCTCTATCCGTTTTGGAAAGCTGTACACTTTCAACAGTTTTTCTGCACAGTATCACCTCAAAGGGCTACTCTAATTAGTCAAAGAATCTTTCCTGCCGGGTGTGACATTTTCTCAGACATGATGTCACCTTCCAAAATTTCTTGGCTCACGAAAGGAAATATGAAACATGTTGACGTTATGCCGAAGATTAATTGGGTTCTAATTTTTAATTTTGGAAATCTTCTTGGTCCTTTTTGAGTGGCAGCTGGGATCAAACTTGTGAATATATTGGAATAAATTACCTCAGGGGATCCTATCCTTAGGGAATTTGCAATCTTAATAGAGATGTCATGCAAGAATGAGATGGCTCGTAGACTGCATAGGGCACACACTCTGAGCTTTGTGTCAGGTTTCACTAGAAGAGATTAAACTAAATTTAGATAAAACTAAATTATTCCAGCATTTTAGATTTTAAGCATTTGTTCCTGAACTTTTCAGACTATCTCAAGTTTCTGGAAGGCTTTTGAAGATTATGTGGCTTTGTGATTTATTGTTACTATTTAAATTTTTTAGGAATTTTTTTACCTCAACTTAATATAGGATGATAGAAATTTTCTATTTTTAAACAAATCATTAACTATTGGTTAATCCAGTAATTATTAATGCACATATTTTGAAATGAAACTATACAATTTTAACTTAATCTATTTCAATTTTTCATATCAAAGCATAATTCAAACTATGTATGAATCAATTTCTTAGTGTTGAACTGAAGCTAATACTACTCTAATATCACTTACCTTAGCAACATCTATATGGTTAAATTTGCTTCATCTATAGGAAATGAAGTAGTGCATACTTTCATAAAATGTTCCTCAGATTTGTTACAAGACATAATGATATTTTAATATTAAGAATGGCATCTCTCTGACTAATTAAAACAGTGACTTTTAGGAGATGAAATAAAGTTTCTCTTAGATACAGGACTAAGTATATATAAGAATGTTTAAACAAACTATTAAAAATAAAGTTGAATGGTTTTAAGAAGGGCACAGCATCTTGAAAATATCAATGAGAGAGGAGTCCAGCCTGCGAAGTTCAAGAGAAGATCCTACTTAGATTGAAGGAGGTCAATGTCAAGGCACCTTACCAGTTAGAAGCCAGACCCCGCCATATCAGAATCCTTACACTGGGCCGTATACAGTCAACCACATTCTAGAAGCAAATGCTACAAGTTGGGTTAGAGGTAGAAGCCTTGCATGTCAGTCTGGGGAACACATAGCAAAGTAGCAGAGGGACTCCATGCCCCAGTGCAGGATCTGGGGTCATTACACCCCTCTTGTCTAAGCCCCTGGAGATAGATATGGGGATGAGTCTAGAATAAATGGCAAGAAACCCTGTGAGTGGCCAAAGAAGACACGCGAGTCTCAGAATCTAGGCTGACTTTACAACCAACCAACCAGGGCTGGAACATCGAGTGCCTGAAAGGTCATGAGGTGAGCAGTCGCACACAGCATGCAGGTGGTCACTGACAGCGTTGTCCTGCTGCTGCTGCTGCGAGCAAGAACAGTGCTGCTTTTCAAGCGTGGCAGAGGAACTCAACGACATGGTTGGAACTGGAGAGGGGGGTGCTGAGGCCAGCAGGACCAGGCCAGGCAGGACCTTGGAGACAAGGCAAGGGACTTGGATTCCATCCTATGCTTACAAGAAAGCCTTTAGAGGCGGAAGTAGGTTTAACAATGGGTTTGTGGACTGAAAGGATGTCTATGGCTTCCAGGCAGAGAGCGGAAGGGAAGGAGTGAAGACTGGAATTGTCAGGGTCAATGAAAGGGCATGACTGTTCCAGGCGGGCTCCCATGAGAGCTGGGAGGAGGTGGTGGCCTTGTGTCTGAAAAGAGGGCCCAAGATGTACTTGGAGGGGGACATAAGCAGGATGTGTTGAAGAGGAATGAGGAGGTGGAGAGAAGGAAAGAAGTCCAACATGGCTTCCGATCTCTCCCCTGAGTGAGGACAGATGCTGAAGCCAGGTTTCATTTGCAAGTTCTGCAATTTCATTATTTAGGTCATCTGAACTTATCAGACTATCTCTTTGTTCTTGTAAGCCTCTTAAATCCTCAGATAGCCACCACTCCCCTAATGCAACCCTTTCCTCTTGCTAGTCATGGTACCGCAGTGAGAACCCAGACATGTCTTTAAATAATCTTTGTCAGGGAGAGTGTAGACATTTCATCCCTACATCCCATGTTTCTGCTGAATGTTTTTACATGTTGAGTTCAAAGCGCACATTACTTTCACAGTGAAGAAAGATGGCACACGGCATGAAAGTGATAAAAAACAATGGGGTCTTTTAAAGGTCTAGGCGCACATGTGCGGAGGTCGGCGTTGAGACAGAGACCACCACGCTGACATCTGTGTATGTGTCCGCGTCCAAAAACAAATCTGAAATGTCTTGAAGAGAAGTTGAGTGCTGGCGATGAAGAAATCTGACTCCTGAATGTAAACTGCGCAATTGATACGATGAGAGAAGCATGCATGGATTGAAAACCCGCTCTATCAGGAAGCACGGGCGGACTCGTTGGATGTCCTCCATGAGCACGTAGAGTCAGGGACAGACCCAGCCTCCACTCCTTCCTCTGCCCCACAGCAGGGAGCTCATTCATCTCTCTGAGCCTTGATTTATTTATTTATAAAAGTTAGAGAGTACCTACTTGGCCACACTGCTATGACATTTAGAAGTACTCCATTTGAAGCACTTAACATACCCGTTTACCAAAAGTAACTTCTTTTTATTAAAGTCTTTAATGGGATTATTTATTCATTTATTATTTTATTCACTGACCCACTTGAGGTTCCCTGACAGCTAGTGTGGACCAGGCCAGTTGCTGGAGAGACAGGGGTGGAGGAAATGCTCCTTGCCTTGCCTAATGTCATACAAGGAATTCCACGTGCTACGGGAACTAAAATCAAAACATGATTTGCGAAGGCATGAGAAAGGATTGGAAGCTCATTTGAGCCTTAGTCAATGCAGAGAAAGTTGTAGGAAGGTTGGCTGTAAAATACGGGCAGGATTGGACGGGATGAAGTATGTGACCGCATTGTCTATCTAAGAAGTGATGAGCAGTGGGGTGAAATGTAGGGCGCGTATGGGTGGAAGGAATGGTGGTAGATGGGATCTAAAGAAAGAGTAAGTTTGGACTTGGCGTGATAAGGAGAAGCAAATAAGCATCATTAAGTTTTTAAACCAAGTTTCAAATATTTAGTGTGCACATATATATACCTTCATGCACAAAACCTTGGCATTTGTTATTTAAAATGCCTACAATGTATGTTAGATGTGTTTCAATCCCCCAGTAAATAGCCTTTTAAAAATAACTTTACTGAGGTTCATTGACATACACTAGAGTGCACACATTAAAAGTGGGCAACAAGGCGGGGCGTGGTGGCGCACGCTTGTAATCCCAGTACTTTAGGAGGCAGAGACCGGAGGATCTGGGTTCGCGGCCAGCCTTAGCTCTCTCGTTCTCTCTCTCTCTCTCTCTCTCTTTCTCTCTTTCTCTCTCTCTCTCTCCTTAGTGAGGCCCTCCGCAACTTCGTGAGACCCGGTTTCAAAATAAAGTATAAAAAATAGGACCGGGGGCGTAGCGCGGAGGTAGAACGCCCCTGTGTTCAATCCCCAGTACCACACACACACACACAAAATAAATAAAAAAAAAAAGTGGGCAACATGGTAAATTCTGATGTATGTGTAAACCTGTGTGCACATAATAAGCAAGCAAGAACATAATTATAGCTTCCAAAAAACTTCCCCATTCTTCTTTATAATACATCCCTCTTCTCCTCCCAGCTCCATTCTTTAGGCAAATATGAATCTAGTTTTGTTACTACAGATTCTTTGGAACCTTCTCTAGTTTTATGTGAATAGAATAAAGGCAGTACTTCCTCTGACTTTGTTTTTGCAGATATCTTTCACTCGGCACGAATACTTGACATCCATCCAGGTCGTTGCATTTGTCAATCATTAGTTCTCTCCTAGTGCTGAGTCTTGGTCCATGGCATGGCTGTGCCACAATTACTTATCCATCCTTCTGCTGATGGACATGGGGCCTGTTCCAGGTTGGAGACAACTGTGACTCCTGCTCACGTCCATTGGCAGATCTCAGTCACACAGTAACGCTGAATCTCAGGAAAGATAGTAACATGTCTTTGAGTTGGTTTCTCCTAAAAAGAGAATGAAAGGGATATAGTGGGCAACTATCAAAGTGTGTGAACATTAGTGGGACAAGTTTAACTTGACATATTTGATTGTCTCCTTAGGCTAAGAATCTGACAGGCGCAGGACCTAAGGTGCAGCATGGTGGGAACTTGTGCGGCCAGTAGCACATCAGAGTGAGGCTTCAGAAGACTACTTGAAACCATCTTGTGCCACACACTGGAAAATTCCCTTTCCGTGCTGGAAGTCCACAAACACTGCTGCTCCAAGGCTTTTCTTGTGAAATTTATAAAGCAAATGCAGAATTTAAGTCATTTCATAATGTATTTTCTCAAGTCTTGTTCCATTTTTATGATTTATAAAAGGCAAATTCTCCTAGTCCTTGGGAAGACAAAACAGGAGGATCTCAGGTTCAAGGGCATCCTCAGCAACTTAGTGAGACACTCAGCAACTTAACAAAACTGTTTCGAAATAAAAAAATAAAAAGGGCTGGGGGTCTAACTTGGAGGTGGAATGCCCCTGGGTTCAATTCCCAGTACCAGGAAAAAAAGTAAATTCTGACTTGACAATGTAAATATCTTTTTCATTTCTTATCCATCAGTAAGGTTGGGAAGGAGGATTTTCACATGCTCACAGAATCTGAGCATGACCTACAATGGCAGGTCCCCTGGCTCTGTGTTACTTTATATACATTATTCAAATATGAGAGTCATATCAGCTTCCAAATAAAAATGTACTTGAAGGCCTTTTTAAAAATTAAAGCTTCAAGATAGTGATCAAAACCCAAAACTGTCTTTAAGAAATGTAATGTCAAAAACACATAACTCAATACATAACTCAATATGGTAAAATAGTTCACTTCTTTAAAAAACTTGCATATCTCAATTATGTTATAGTAAAATCATCACAAAAAGAAAATCACGCTAAAATTTGTTCATGTTTTTTAGTTTCTACAAGTTAAATGTCCCTCTTTGATTCCCTGCCACTTTCCTACCTTCCAATGATAATAGATTCAGAGCCACATTTATCAATACCACTTAATTCTAGACTGAAAAAGGATGCAGAAAAGTGTTTAAAGGGTGGTCTTGGGAACAGAGCAGAATAATAATACACATCAGAAAAACAAAACTTCTTTAAGATGTCCAAGGAACTCTTAATCCTTTCTTGAGAGTTTGAGATGTTATTAATTTTTGCCTTGTTCATTTCTCACAATTCAATGAACTACTTGAAGTAAATGGATAAAATTAAAAATCATTTCTAGGGCTACATTTAGTGGAATAAGAGCAATGATGAGCCTTTCCCATTAGGTTCCAGGGGTGCAGTGAATGTATTAGCTTGCTGTCGCCACCACCGTGGATCAGCATGGGGCAGTACCAATGAGGATGGAGTTGTTTACCCATCCATTCTTAATTGGCCCCCCAGGCCGTTGCCAACAGAACTGACTTCCTGATTCTAATGAGTAATGAAGGCCCTGGTATCTCATGCCAGAGTCTGAATGGTGGCCCAGAATGGGCTTTGCCAGTGTAAGCGGCGGTGGTGTTTAATAAAGATGAGCATCCTCACAGAGCGGCACACTGGAATTACTCCGCAACCTCGACTTAGTCCTAACCACTCAGTCGTGGGAATATTAACAAATGTTGACGATTATATCAAAATATTCAAATAAGTGGCTTGAAAATGTTAAGGCTTCATATTTTAGTATATTTTATCTAGTGAATGTAAGACACATCATTGCATCCAGGTCATATAAAGAGGGTCTTCAAACCTGGGGTTTGGTTTTTGTTCAAGGTATGGGGAAAGCGCAGTTGTGAAATGGCCTGTGTTCTTCTTCCCAGTGTCCCCCACACGGGGGGCCTCTCTGACGATGCAGCCTGTGACCCTGTATTGGTCAGATCAACAGAATTCACAGAATGAGTTTATGAAAAAGGGATTTATTAGATCAGCTCACAATGTAGTCCTGAGTTTTGACTGCACGTGAAGAATCAGAGGAATCAGTAGCTGGTCAGGCGGTCTAAGAGCTGGAGCCTTAGGATTGAAGCAACCACCAATTCAGTCCAGTCCAAGATGTGAAGATAAGGAAGCTCTTCAGAGAAACAATGGTGAAGTTTCAGCTTGAAGGCTGGAGGCCGACGATCTCAGACGAGAGCAGAAGATCAAGAAGCTCTTCAAGGAAACCGCAGAGTTGGAGGCCAACGATCTCAGACAAGAGCAGACGCGTTTTCTTCAGGAAGAGTCGCGGCTCCCTCTACGCGGCTTTCTCCTTCTTTTTTTTTTTTTTCGCGGTACCGGGGATTGAACGCAGGGGCTGTTCTACCTCCGGGCTACGCCCCCGGCCCTATTTTTTATACTTTATTTTGAAACTGTGTCTCACGAAGTTGCAGAGGGCCTCACTAAGGAGAGAGACAGAGAGAGACAGAGAGACAGAGAGACAGGGAGAGAGAGAGAGAACGAGAGAGCTGAGGCTGGCCACGAACCCGGATCCTCTGGTCTCCGCCTCCCAAAGTACTGGGATTACAAGCGTGCGCCACCACGCCCAGCTTTCTCCTTCTTTTTATCTAAGTCCTGCACCTATCAGAACCCTGCTGCCCACATTTAGGGCAGGACTTCTGGTTCAATCTGCTGTTACACAACCAAAGTCACATGATCTTAGGAGGGTCAAGTTGACAAACCAGACCAACTATCACAGACCCAAACTCCCTGCTGTGTCCTGGCGTTAAGAAGAGCTTGGTGACTTGGAGACACGCTCTGGAAAATGGAATATCCAACTGCTCACATTCTGTCTTCTCACTGTTCAGCTCGTACATTTACTTGTCTGCTTATTAGCTCTTATGATTCAGTGGGGCCAGCCTTCCACACATACACGAATCTTTGGCTTCTTTGACTTCAAATTACCTTTGCCTCTACTCTGTTGCAGCAAACTATTTCCATGACAATTATCTAGACTTTCTTCGTCATCACTGTTGGATTTGAGAAACTTACACTTTCTAAACCTGCTTGTGCATTTTCTGTTTTTCTTAAACGTGCTCTTCAGTTCCAAGATTTCAAATGCGTTGACCCATCCCAATTTCCCTGCCCACTCTTCTCTGTCTGACTTCTTTACATCTCCATGTCTCTTTGGTGACTTAGAGAACAATTTCAGTTACTCATTAGAACATTCCACTTTCTCCAATTATATTATCTGATCTTTAAAATTCATATGAAAACCAGCCGGGCGTGGTGGCGCACGCTTGTAATCCTAGTACTTTGGGAGGTGGAGACCAGAGGACCAGGGTTCGCGGCCAGTCTCAGCGCTCTCAATCTCTCTCTCCCTCCCTCTCTCTCTCTCTCTCTCTCTCTCTCTCTCTCTCTACTTAGTGAGACCTTCTGCAACTTCGTGAGACCCGGTTTCAAAATAAAGTATAAAAAATAGGGCCGGGGGTGTAGAGCGGAGGTAGAACGCCCCTGGGTTCAATCCCCGGTACCTCAAAAAAAAATTCATATGAATACCAACCCAAATATTCTCTCCCCAGTCTTCTTGTATTTGGTTGAAAAGAGGGAAAAAAAGCATTTAGTGGAGACTGTTAAGCCCAGTACAAGTATCATTATGGAAAAAGCAAATTATAACTGCAAAACCTACCACGATAGCTAAAATTGAAAAGAGAAAAGATTCAAATGTTGGTGAGTATCTGTAACATACATTGCGTGTGGTCAGGAAAACTAAAAATAGCCATGTTTGAAAACTGTATGGCAGTTAACATGTTGGTTAACCAACATATTATTAACCATTCACCTACTCAATGGTCTAGCAATTACACTCCCAGGTATTTACTTAAGACAAATGAAAATACGTGTGAATAAGAAGACACACACAAATGTTCATGGCAATCTTTTTTGTAGTAGCAAAAAATTAGCCACAACTCAACACGATAATGGATAGGCAAACTGTGGTTTATCAGTGGAATAAAAACATCCCTGTACTAGTCAAAAAAAATGTGACTGATTCTTGCAACACCATTGATCAATCTCAAACACATGATTGTGAATCAAAGTAGCCAGACATAAAATAATACATATTGTATGATTTTGCCTACGTGAAGTTCTAGAAAAAGTTAAGCCAAATTATGGTAAAAACATGTTGGGATAGTGGTTTCCTGGGAGGCAGAGGAAAGCATAAGAGGAAATTCCTGCTGTGATAGAAATCTGTGCAACTTGATTGGTGCATTGTCACGTGGAGAAATACGTTTGTCAAAGCTCTGTAAACTACATTTAAGATCTGTGCTTTTCATGATATGTTTTGCAATAAAAATTTCTGCTTAAAAATTTTAATGTGCTCCTAGTTTTTCTCCAGTTTAATTCATTTCCAGGGACTTTGCATTTGTTTTCAATTCTACCCACCTATCCCCTCTTTTTCCCTCAGTTTATAGATACAGAAAAACTTCCTCCTCTTTTGAAGTTATTATCACATGACCCAACCAGCATTACAAGATATCTGTTTATTCACATTTCTGCAAATATTTTGAAATAACAAAATCAATTTACTGTACTTCAAACCTTCTAGTCATATTGCAGTCTATTGTAATCAGTTATTATTTCCAACATCCTATTAAGTCTGCTCCCAATAATGCTAGCAAAAATCTCCTATTTTGTACAATTACATTTTCTTCCTTATTCTCTTCTTTGTTGACCCTATTGTTATTGATGCCCTTGACCACAGACTTTAAGTTCTAAACTCCCTTGACTTTGTGATGGTGTATCCTAGGTTCTGCTCCATCATGAATACCTTTGTTCTGGATACTTTTTTTTTTTTTTTTTTTGCTGTACTGGGGATTGAACCCAGGGGCATTTTACCTCTGAGTTCCACCCCAGCCCTATTTTTTCTTTTATTCTTTATTTTGAAACTGGGTCTCACTAAGTTGCAGAGGCTTCAATAAGTAGCTAAGGCTGGCCGCAAACCCAGATCCTCCGGTCTCAGCCTCCCAAGTACTGGGATTACAAGCGTGCGCCACCATGCACGGCTTCTGGATACTTCTTAAAGGCTAATGCTTTGAGTTTCTCCCATATCCTGCTGTTGGTCCTCTTCTCTGCCTTTCTAAATGTTCTCATGGAATGAAAAAGAACTTTGATGGCAATAAGTACTAAGTATCTAGATTAACCAGTGGACTTCTGCCTTAACTCTCGATTGCAACTTTTCAATGAACTCTTATTCTTATTGTTCCTGCCTGTACCTCAAAATCAAAACCAGAGCTGAGATCACCTATCACCTGCAGAGCCTCTTCCATCAGCACCTTTCCATTCTTTCTGTGGCCCCAGCAGTTACAACACAACCAAAAAAACAACCTCGGTTCACTTGGATTCTCTCTCACTGCACTCTTTAAAATGATGGCTATCTGTTACCTCTATTATTATCAGAAAAATTTCATTAAAACAACTACTGTCCTCTACACTTGATTCTCCTTGGTTCAGACCCTTACCTTCTCTCGCCCAAATTTCAGTAAGTGCCTCCAAGTTGTTCTGTCCCTGTCTGTTTCTTTTTCTTCCCAGGATGCGCTCTCCCATACCAAAAGAGTTACCTTCATTCCACATTGCAAATCTTGTTATGGTGATTTTATTATTATTATTATTTTTTTTTTGGTACTGGGAATTGAATCCTGGGGCCTTCGAGATATACCTCCAACCCTTTTTAAAGATTTTTAAATTTTGAAATGGGTCTCACTAAATTTCTGAAGGTCTTTCTTGCTAAGTTGCTGAGGCTGGTCTTGAACCTGCTATCTTCCTGTCTTGGTCTCCCAAGTACTGGGATTACAGGTGTGCACACCACACCCTACTCTACCTAAATCTTTTAGTCGTCATTCTTTTATCAGAAGATAAAATGCTGCTTACTTAACATGTCAAATAAGCACTTCATATCTGACCCACAAGTACATGTGAGAAATATGTAAGTTACTCTCTCCTTCAACTAAAGAACCCAATTATTTTATTTTGACTTTTGGTGCTAGGATTGAACCCAGGGCCTTGTGCATTCAGGCATGTGCTCTACCACTGATCTACACTCAAACCTCCAGAATCAAATTTTCAAGAGATGTGTGGAAGAGACCTCAGGTTATAGTTTGGACATAAAATAGCCTCTGGAAAAGTTAATGTATTGGCAATGCAAAAATGTTGAGAGGTGAAATAATTGAATCATGAGGGCCCTAATCTCAGTGGTGCATGAATCCATTGATGGTTTATGACTTGAGTAGATTTTTTGGGTGGTAACTTAGGTAAACTGTGGCTGGAGGAGGTAGGTTACTGGGGGTGTGGTCTTGGGTTCTGGCCTACAAGATGTGAGAGCAGCCTCTCTCTGTGCCCCCCGTCACTGCCGCCATCTACATTTTGGAGCTGGTCCCCTGAAACCATGAGCCCCAATAAACCTTTCTTCCTCTAAGTTGTTCTCTTCAGGTATTTTGGTCACAGCAATAGGAAAGCTGACTAAAACATCTATTCATTCAGGAGAGCTGAGGCTCAGCCACTTGATCAGGGTTGGACGCATGTTCCTCTTCTGCCATGTAGAGTATTTGGGAAAATCTCCTGGGAGCTCTGAGCAGATCTTTTCCTCTCTCCTTTCATTTCTGCTTTTGAGGATTCAATGCTTAAAGATCCTGCAACCATACTGCAGCCACAAGGGAGAGATGAAGGGAATAACAGAGATGCCAACACAGCTCCACGGTGTCGCTGAATGACATCATCGACACACCCTCTCTAAGAAAGTTTTTATATGAGAAGAAATACATACCATTTTTAAACTCCCATTAGTCAAATAAATGCCAGTGTGAACAACTCCCATCTACTACATGCAACCTTTAGCCATTCCTTCATGCACAATCCATGATCAAGTCTCACCAGAATCTTCACTCTGCCTAGAGCACAGTGGCACTCAATTTCAATTTCAAATGCACCTATTTTAATCTCTCACTAGCCTAAAATGTCCTTCTCTACATTTGGCCTTCTACTCATCCTTGAAGATAGGCTCAACCAGCACTCCCTTCATAAATCCTTTAACTGGGGTTAGCCCAGGTTTTCTCCATGTTTTAATAGCCATTGTCACACACACACACATGCATTAATATATATTCTTGATTTTGCCCTCTTTTAGTTATTTAACTACTTATCATCTTATTAATTATATGTCCTCTCAAGATTCAGCATACTGTACCCAAGGATTGTAGCTTTTTCATTTCTTCCTACTCAGCTTCGGGATAGTCATCTCTAAGGATTTGTGGAGTGCCGCATAGGATGAAGGACCGTGGATCAAACCCTCCTGTACATGTTTGCACTTTTCTACCAATCTGTCCACTTGCTCCTGTGAAACATGGCTGGGTGCTCCCCACTGAGATGAGCAGTGGATACCCGTCTTCTCTTGATGGCTGATCTGATGGTCTTACACAACTTCATAATTCATCACGACCACTACTGAATTCTATCTGTAGCTTCATTACACATGTTACAAGGATTTATTTCATGTCTATGAATATGGTACATAATGTCATTTGCTCTGTGCTTGGTTTCCAGATGAAAAAACCATCAACACTGTTATCGTTTGGATTTAGAACACCCAGGTCTCATGTGGTAGACGAGGAAGCCATGTTGGAGGCAGGGCTTGGTTGCTGGGAAGGGGTCCTTGGGAGTATGGCCTTGGGGGACTATATATGCCTCTCAGCTTCTCCTCTTGCTCTCTCTGCTCCCCACCAGGATGCCCCAAGGAAGTGCAGCTTTGGCAGAAACCTGCCTCCAAATGTACTATGACATCCAAACCTCTCTAGAACTGTGCACAAATAAATCTTCCTCCAACGTTGTGCCTGTGAGATGTGTGGGTCACAACAATGAGAATGCTGACTGAAACTGACACTTTCAAAATCTTCTATGCTAGGCCCACTTGCAGGTTCTGAGTGATTTAAGTACACAGAATTCTTTGTCTGCATTGATGTTATAGTCTAATAAAGAATACATTTGATACACATTTAGCTAGGACTAACTACATGCTGATATATTGGATGGTCTGTAGCAAATGTCTTTGCTTTTTAGGATATAATCTAGGAAAGACATTTATCTTCAAGATGCAAACTACAAAGTCTCTCTCTAGCATATAACACACAAAAGTAATTGTAAAAATAACGCACTCTGAAACAAAACATACCAAAATTTTATAGGGGATCACAAGGTTAAAAAAAAATCACCTGCTAAGAACTATGACGATGGTTAAAGAACCACCTGCAGGTACATCTGCTCCAGAGCAGAACAATGTGGCTAGGGAGACACCTGAAGGATTCCACCTCTCCCGTCACTGTCAGAAAATTGGGGGCATTTTATAAGGTGCATTATTTCTGGAAATTATATTTCTTGAACCTACTGTGGCGGAAATTCATGGTTCAAGAGACACAGCGGGTTTTCAACAAGTCATTGTTCTCTTCCTGCAGTCCCTCAAGACACAACATAATTTACCATTTTTTTACCTTTTATAATATGGTTTCTTGCTCCAATTTCCTCCGTATCAACTGTGTCTCCTTGCATGTCATGTCTCTTTTCAAAGACCTACCCAGTCTTCCAGAAAACAATGAAACCCCAAATCTCTCACAAAGTCACATATTCATGAAACAGAATATGTTACTTTCTTCTACCAAACAACCACAGCACTACCCATTGTATCATTTGTTTATATCCGTGTGCATCCCTATGGGCTGAAGCACGCTGTGCCTTTCCACAGCAGAATGCTCCTCCTAATGGCTTCTTGTGGACAAATTCACCTTATCCAAGAACAGAGGGTAAGGGGAAAAGAACCAGCAAGTGATCTAGGCAAATATACTGCAAGGAAGTGAATCACATACTGCCATACAGCAGCACTCATAGAAGTCGCAGCAAGACAACAGGAGGTAAAGCAAACTTGACAATGTTTGCAAAACATATCGAACGGCCATATACATAAGATGAGGCACGCATTTGAAGCAGACCACCACAGAGTGGAAACAGGTAAAGAACCAGGGGGATAGGGTTAAGAAAATGACATTATTAACAAATGCTTTCATGGTGCTTATTATGGGCTAGGAAATATTGTAAGCATTTTACACATGTTATCTTATTTAACACCAATTGCAACCCTATAAAGTAGGTAGGCACTATTATTAAACATATTTACAGAGATAAAACAGAACACAGTTAAATAATTTACCAAAGTTCAGGATTAAGATTCCAATTCTGGTAGCCTGAATTCCGAGCCCATACTGTTATTATGATGCTATTCTATGGTGAGGAAAGGTATATTTGAACAATGACTTATGAATAATGTAAGGTAAATAAAAATTAAGTAGGGGACAATAAAGTTGAAATAGCATACAAACAGCTGATATCTCTGAGGGAAAAATAGTGGGTAAAACCTTCATAGATATTACTTAAGAAAACTTTTAAAAAATAAAAACCGATGCTACATTTTGAAAATATTTTTGTATAAGTTTATCTCTAAAGATGTATCTTTAACTTTCATATTATGTTTTAAGTGGAAGGATAACATAAGTTTATTTAGTAAACACCTCATGTATGAGAAAATAATGGAACTAATGCTCAAATCTGTGGCTTTCCTCAATAAATTAATAGGCATTAAAAATTGTTAGGACAAGCAGACAGAAAATTGAGTCATCTATAAGGAGGACAATCCCTGCTGACCAAAGAGTTCTCCATGATAATATTTAGTGATAAAGGATAATGGAGCTATGCATCTAATGTTCTCAAGAATATAGACCCAAGAACTTTGTAAGTCAAACTATATTTTAAATAGAAGGGCAGCAGAAAATTATTTTTGGTGGTTCAATCCCCAGCACCACAAAAATAACACAAAACAAAAAACAAATATCAGATTACCTGGCACCATCTTCTGGAAACTCACAAAGTCATTAGAACAATTTTCGTGCGTGCGGTTAAAGATTAAAACAGTACCCATGCTTTGTTCTGGGAAGGAGTAGGATATTCTGATCATAGGAGATGATTGTTGAGAGCATATTGATTTCTTTGTTCAAAAAATAGTGTCATTGACTAAACAAGAAGAGCCTTTGACAGCAGAAAGTAAAGGGAGCAGGATTTTCATCACAATCCCTCAATTCCTTTCGATTGAATTAAAAAAATGCTTTTTTTCCTTTTTTTTTTCCTGTCCCATTATGTCATTTCTCAGACATTTTCTACTTTCCTGGTACCATAGCATGAGGACCTGGAGCCCGGTGAAGGAGAGGTCTTTGACCCCTCGGGCTGGGGCTTGCTCCAGCAGCTGCTAGGGCAAGCTGATCATGCAGAGGGCATCTTTCAGTGAGAAGACATACAGTTAAACTCATCACTCTACCAATCTCACTAACATGTACGGGGTGGTGCAAGTGGGGTGGGATCCGGAGAGAATCACACCAAATGATGTGTGCACGTATGTTTGTGTCACATTGAACCTCAATATGATGTATAATTACAAGGCACCAGTAAAAGGATATTAAAAATATTTAAGTCAACAAGCAGTTGCTCTCTGACTGAGCAGTCTGATTTGGTTGAAGGGAAACTCCTTTCTTTCCTATATTCACTTGGCTTAAAATTGTCATCAGAGACAATTGTTATGTTTCTTACCTGCTGTCTTAACAGGCGTGGACACTGACTCTGTGGGGTGTAGAACAGTTAGCTACCTTCCCAGCCTTCTCTAATCTCCCGCTTCTTTCCCTTTATTCCAACCCCCCAACCCCACGCCTAGCTGCTTTGCAAAATCTACTTAACTTTCATTTACTAGGGATAACCGTAAGCCAGTTCTTACCACTTTACAGCGCTAAGTGATAGGAATTAAACACCTTCAGAAAGGGGTTTCATTTAATGTGAAAATGGCTTGAAAATCACATTTCCTTATTGTTGTGCTATTATGTATTCTTTACTCAGTATGATTTTTTGACTTTCAACACATTTTATTTGAAATGTTGTACACAGAGCTAATTACTCTCAATAACAAATTTCTAATCCAGCATCGCCCACTCTCTGGGTACTTCAGCAAGACGATTCTGTGCACTCTAAAAATAAATGCAATACATCTAATTTGCCTTTTCTCATTAGGGCAGAATATTTTAAAAAATGATCAAAAAGACCATTTTTAAGCTCATTCAAAATAAATTATTTGTGCAAGCACTTCTTTTGTATACATTTGGTCAGATGGTTAAAGAGAATATGTCCCTTACTCAGGGCCTCTGTAGTAGCATGGTTTTATTTTTTCATTTATCATTATTCAAATCTGACATTTGGAGGCTGAGCATTTACAGAGAAATACCGATGGCCTAGATTTCACATCCCTCCTCTGCCAATTAAGCTTAGGTTTAAAAAAAATTATAAAAAGAAAAGAAAAAAAAAACGGGAAAATTTAGCAGTTGATATTAAGTCGAGTTCCACCTGATGAGCTGGGAAGGAGGTGTCAGCAAGCCAAGGTCAAAGGATGCTTAGAGTTCTCTTCCTCCTTAAAAAAAAAATGGTTTGAACTTTTGAATCAGCAAAAATATTTCAAGAATTCGTATTTACCTCATTCATTGTGATTTTTACCATATTTTGGGAAAACTTATAGTTTTTGTACATTGATAAAATATAGAGAGCTACATGAAGATGTGTCTTGTTTTTTTCAACTCTATTATTCATGACCTTACTACATCATTTTTTTCTGTGAATAAAGCTTTTGTGCAAGATGATATAACATAGTAAACTCTGTCTTGGGGTTTCAGAATTCTTGAGTTCAGGCGCCATCGCTGGCATGCTTTTATCATGTAAACTTAGGCCAATTATTTACTCTTTCTAAATTCCAGGTTTTTAATATGAAAAACTGGACTCGTAGTATATTTGATTTTTTAAGAAAAATGAAACCTGTACATATGCATATTCTCCTCACACACAAAGAGAAGTCATTATTATGCTATAGAAGTCATTATTATGCTATTTTAAAGGCAAAATGCTCATAGTTTTAGAAATATAATAGACCCATGAAAAATAGAATCTTTGTTGCAAGAGCATTCTTTCTTTTGGACATCCCAGACGTCAATCTTTTTCAAAGTGCATGAGCTGTGCATTGCATACTAATTGTTGTCTGCCCCTCTTCTGAGACAGAATCAACCCCTATATTACCCTCAAGTCCATGCTCGAGAAGTCCCCGGAGCTTGGGAATGCTAACTCCTTCTGTGGAAAAAGAGCTTTTGCTGCATGATCAAGATTGGGGACCTTAAATGGGTATGGCTCTTAGACTTTGGGGTGGGTTACTCTTATCACGTGAGCCCTTAACAGAAGGGAACTCTATCCAACTGGAAGCAGGGGAAGGTGAGCTTGAAGGGCAGTCATGGGGCTCCCAGGTGGGAGCAGGGCCCGCCGTGCTCTCTCTGGCTAGATATGGGGGCCACAGGCAACAGCCAGGGGAAGTTCTGCACAGGTTGGTGGACAGGCAACAAGGAAACACGGCCCTCGGTCCTACAACTGCGTGGATCTGGATTCTCATTCTGAATGAGTTTGGGAGTGGATTTTCCCCCCAAACCTTCCTCAGGCAGCCAATGCCTTAATCCAGAGCAGGAAAATCATTTGAGCCAATTCAGACATCTCACCTGCAGATCTCCGAGCAAACATATTTGCTTTGCATTGAGCCCTTGAATTGGACCGATTGGTTACGGCAGCCATAGAAAACCAATACAGAGACTGAGCTCAGCTGTCCCGGGATGGACAAGAAGCCACACCTGTTTCAACACCTGGGGCTCCAAGGCAATCCCCCGTCCACAGCCAACCAACAGGAAACCTGAAAGGGGTTTCCTGTGCAGCACACACTTCATAGATTTAAAACCTCTACAGAAATATTTTGTTTGCAGTCAAGTCCATGTGACTAATATGGGAACTTTGGGATGATCACAGAGGAGGAATTAATGTTCAGCTTTTGAGGTTTTAGGACTAGTCCAAACAAAGCTGCAGCTTAAACTCTGGAGGGATTTTGAAGCAGTGCCCCATCGAATGGACCCATCCCCACAGCATCCCTGTGTTTTTGTAAGTGATGTATTGGGCTTCTCCACAGGGCCAGATGTGGATATAGACTTTTATTTGTTGGACAGGAGATTATAGAGACCTCTCAGTATGAAAGTGTCCACTCTGGATTTCATTAGGAACAAATGAGCTATGGCCAGTCCTGGGGTTTAAGCGGGGACCCAGGCTTAGAGCACAGCTGTTTCCTTCTCTTTTTCCAGGTTAGAAAAAAACAGCACTGCTGGAGATGGACCAGGTCTCCCTTCTACCCCTTGCTGGCCTTTCAGGCTTCCCTTTGGTTCAGCTGGTCCCCAGCTGTCTCTGCATCCTGCATCCTGCCTCCCTTGCCGCCAGCATCCCTGGTCCCTCCTGCTGGGAAGGGTAAGGACCAGGAGAGAAAGACGAGCTTCTCCCTTTTGACAACTGTTCACATAGCTTTGTTTTCTTCTGCTAAGAACCCAGAATTTCTAGATGCAGAGTGGATTAAATTTTGTGGAACCATGTCCCCTGATCTGGCAACTTTTATTTTCCTGTCCCCCACAGCCATCCCGTCAACTTTTATTCACAATGTGGCAAGAGGCGTTCTCCCTTTGCTTGTGGAGGCTGTGAATCACTGGGGAACGGACTTGTCATTTTTATTCCTGCCTCAGCATTCATCTAACTCCCAGGCTCTGAATAATATACAAAGGGTACTCTGCAAGGAAGCACTTTACTCGTACTGATTCTAAATTTATTGCCTTTTTAATTTTATAGTATTCTTTTTTGCTCAATGTATAATGCATAGTTTCATTTTTGGCAGTCTGAATGTCTACCAGGACACTCGTCCAAAGATCCAGTCCTAGTGGTAATCAATAAACAAGAAGAGCCTCTTGCCAGAGTCATCAGCCTCCCCGTTTTATTCTTTCTCAGCAACATGCTCCTAAAATAGACAGTGAATGAAAACTGTTAACTAATGCAGGACCTCTGGGTGTTACTGTCAGTCCATTTACTTCTCTGTTAAAAACTTTTACTTTTAATCAAACCTTTCAAAAACTTTCTTTTTTTTCTCCTGCATAGATCAATACCTCCCTACAAGAAGTGGGTAGATCCTTTCTGATAGTTATATTAAAAGTTTCTAAGGAATCATTGAGTTATTGATGCTACAGTCTAACAGCTGAACAGAATCTATCAGACTGTAATCGGTTGTCCCGAAGCACAAATTTTGCTTTCCAAAGTCCTTAAAGAGTTTTTCAAGAATGTCTCTTTCTTATGTCTCCACTTAGGTCTTTTATCCACTTACCTCTTCTCTTGACATCTAATACGGTGCTTCTCTGTCTTAGCCTGGATGTGAATTCCAGGGGGATGTTGCGAAGACTCAGGTTCTGATTCGGTAGGTCTAGGATTAGACCAGAATGTCTGCATTATTGATGCATGCCAAGAAAGGCCCTGCTCCTGCTCTGGCCTGTGTCTAAAATTTGAGTTAGAAGCACCGAGCTTAGTCCCAGGCCTACATGCTTGTCTTCTGGTTCTGCCAATCAACGGTTGATGACTTTGGATGAGTTATTTAAATTTTCCTGTCTTAGTTTATTCATGCAATATTATCTATCCAATAATTTTTCAGCTAGAATAAGATGGACTAATTCATGTAAAAGAGTGACAAGTCTAGCCACTAGGAAATACTCAAGAAAAGACATGTTTTTTTGTCATGTATGTTCTCTTTCTGTCTTCTACTTGTGTTCTCCTGTTCAAGCCTTAGAGTCCAGAGCTTGTTTATGAGGTGTTCTTGTGACAGTGAGAGACACATCACCCATGTCAGCTCCAAGGAAGATGCTGGGCCAACAGACATTGGTCAGTGGGATGTGTACTGCAGACTCATAGAACGTCCATCTAGTTCATCCGTAACAGTGGCGGTCATGGGCTGGAACACCAGGCCTCAACGTGATGGTCTTTGGAGCAAGGCTTGTGGGGGGCGACTGGTTCATGAGAGTAGAGAGCCCTTAAAGGCGATCAGTGACCTTTGACCAGAGGCCATGGAGAGCCCATCCACTCTTCCACCATGGAAGGCTACAGCAAAAGGACTGGCTGCATCTGTGAACTAGGAAACGTGCCTTCCAGTGACCAGGTGAGCCTGGAGGCCACCTTCATCTTGGACTTCTGGCTTCCAGAAACCGTGAGAAGAATTATCTGCTGTTTATGAGCCACCCGCCTTGGGTGCAGGGTGAGTATCTTTTATCCTAAATGCTTGATACCAAAGTGTTTTAGTTATTGGATTTTTTATATTTGATTTTGGAATATTTGCTTATACATAATGAGATATCGTGGAGATGTGACCCAAGTCTAAAATGAAGACTTCAAGCCGGGCGTGGTGGCGCACGCTTGTAATCCCAGTACTTGGGAGGCTGAGACAGGAGGATCGCAGATTCGCGGCCAGCCTCAGCGACTTAGTGAGGCCCTCTGCAACTTAGTGAGACCATGTTTCAAAATAAAGAATTAAAAAAAATAGGGCTGGGGGTATAGCTAGGAGGTAGAATGTCCCTGAATTCAATCCCCAGTACTGCAAAAATAAATAAAATAAAATGAAGACTTCATTTATGACCGCAATTCATTTATGTTTTATATACACTGTATACATATAGCCCTTAAGGTAATTTTGTATGATATTTTTAGTATGCCTGAGGTTTTTTTTTTTCTTTTGTGGTACTGGGAATTGAACCCAGGGCCTCACACATGGTAGGCAAGTGCTTTACCACTGAGCTACATCTCCAGCCTAGTGTACCTGCGTTTTGACTGCGTTACCTGAGGTCAGGTTTGAAATTTTCTACCTGTGGTATCACATCAGCACTCAAAATGTTACACATTTTAGAGCATTTCAGATTTTGAGTTTTTGGATTAGGGGTGTCCAACCTCTATTCTTTTATAGCAGTCTGAATTGACTAAGGCAAACTGGTATGCTTTCATGTCTATAAGAAAGTAGCCACAGCTGATAGGGTCATTAAGAAAGCGGCATGAATAAATGATGTCAGTGCAGATATGGGGATAAGAGGTGTGTCCAGAGAATCCTGTGTTCGAGGTGGCTATTTAAGAGCAGGTACATTTTGGGGGAACTTTACATGTGAGTTCATCAAGATACAGACCAGACTGGTTCAGTGCTGCTTCTCCCAATACTGACTTTAAGGAAATCTGCCACCAACCCCCAGGTGCATTTAACCCACTACACTTGTATGGTTCTCTATCGTTTATAATGTGTTTTCACATCGCAGAATTTTCTCTTAGTCTGTATACTTATTTTCTTTATGGGAAAAAGGTGCCATTTTTATTTTCAGGGTGGAGGATAATGAGGGGTAGAGAGGCCTGGAAACCTGCTCGGTAAGCGGTAGAGCCTCTAACACCAGGTCCAGGGTGTTTCCACTGTTTGTACCCCTTACAGAACTTGCAACATCTCAGAATACAATTTGGATGTTCAAAAGTCACAGCAGACTAGAAGCCGGGCATGGTGGTGCACGCTTGTAATCCCAGTACTTTGGGGGGGCGGAGACCGGAGGATCCAGGTTCGCGGCCAGCCTCAGCGCTCTCTCTGTCTCTCTCTCTCTCTCTCTCTCTCTCTCTACTTAGTGAAGCCCTCTGCAACTCCGTGAGACCCGGTTTCAAAAATAAAGTATAAAAAATATAGGGCTGGGGGTGTAGCGCAGAGGTAGAACGCCCCTGGGTTCAATCCCCGGTACTGCAAAAAAAAAAAAAAAGTCACAGCAGACTAGATTGTACTGAAAAAATTCTTCTCTATGACTATGTATGTGTGGAACAGATTTATTTTCTCCAACCTCTTTATACAGGTTGAATATCCCTTATCCAAAATTCTTGGGACCAGAAGTGTTTCAGATTTTAGAGTTTCTGGATTTGGAAATGAATATTTGCATAGACTGTCAACTGAGCATTCTTAATTTGAAAATCTAAAATGTTGCAAACTTTTTGAGCATCTTGCCAGCACGCAAGAAGTTTTGGGATTTCAGAGCATTTGGGACTTTGGATTTTAAGATGAGATATGCTCAAGAGTAGAGAAACTCTTACTCTCTTAAAAGAGAAGGAAAAAAAATTCAAGAAGGAAATTGAGCTGAATGTCAGTGAATATTATGGACAAATTGAATAGGACAAGGTCTACACTGTTGCAGCAGATCAAAGTCCTCAGGTTGTCAAAACAGAAAACATTTGTTTATTTTTAATGTAGGCCGGAATGGATGGTAAGGAAGTGAACAGAGAGCCAAGGGGTAGTCTGAGCCATTCAAATGGAAATGTCTCTCTTTCCCTCTTGCTTCTTCTTCCTGCACTTGCCATGTTTGGTTCCCACCATTGTCTCATAGAAAGAGAAATGTAGAGTTAGAAGGTAGCGTGGAGGTCGCCCATGAGCTAACTCAGTGTCTGTGAATAACTAAGTGGCAGTGTTTGGATGAAACACCATGAGAACCCATCTCCTCTTTCCAGCTGCTTTGTCAGCCTGTGTCCGGGAAGCCTCCTCCCTCTTGCTGTCTTCCCTTTCATTTCTCAGGGCAGGATTAAAATTCAAACCCAGCACGAACAAGCACTTAATGCCGCTAACATCCACTTAATGCCTTTAGTAGTAGAATGGGATAGGTGGTTTGGCGATCGTATTAGTTAGTTCTTGTTTTTGTTCCTTGTTTATTGTACACGATTTCTTCCCCATCCCTCCTGATAGAATATGAATTACAAGAATGGACAAGCCCCTCTGGCTACACCAATTCTAACACTTTGTTTGGTGCTTATTGGGTGGTGGATGACTCATGTGACCCAAACTAGCCAATTAATCTTTTACTGAGATGGATAGAAGCAAAATGGAAGACAATGAGCTTCAAGGGTGAAGAGATTGGTGTGAGGGGGGATGTGTGTTGGAGGAAGAGAAGCCCTACTAAGGTGCTGTTTGTGTGTGCTGAGTCCTTTCTATTAGAAGAGGAGCTCTTTGTCCCTTGGTTTGAGTTGTGTTTCAGTCACTCGCATATCAGGATTCTTAGTTGTTATTCTACTGCCAGTGGGATTTGAGATAGCCACCCAGGAACTTGATTTTCAAGAGTCTTGTCAGAAGCTCCCAGTACCTTTTATAGTCTAAGCCACATTGAAAATCACTATCATCTCACCAAGTAGTTACATAATTTACTACCTTGTCTTTGATCACACACATCGCTGTCACACTTTACTCTGCCAAATGTGTCTTCCTGCCAGACCAGCAACATGCATAGTAGCATGCCCCAAGTTGTTCTCAGAATGACACTTTTAATGGGAAGAAACAGAGTCCAAGGTGAATCGCAAATTTGAAAGGACAAAAACCATGAGGAAGAATTAGGAATCCAGGGCGTATTGAGAAGGCCCACTCTTCCCACTTAGTGACAAGTAGAAATGCTCTGTGTAGAGTAAAATCAGTGGCACCTGGAGGGGGTGGAGGAACTTTGCTGAGGGATCAGAGAAGTCACTGAAAATAAGCTGATCATCAGATAAAGAGCCCCCATAAATTAACTTTGTGTTCTTATTTGCCTGGAACCGTCAGCTTCACGTATTAGTCCAGTGTACCCCCGTTCTGGATTCATATTTATTTTGAATTTCAAGTGATCTGAGTATCATTTCACTCAGCCTGAGCAGAGACTGGTGAGTAAGTTATTATTGTGTGCTTAGCCCCTGTGGGTGCTACATAGATATTGAGAACTCTATATTCTTAGTGTTCAGGTAAGATTCATCTAGAATTGGCTCTTCATGTTTGCAAGATTGTGCCTAAGCACCATGAGTTATATTATTCCTGTACAGTCTTTTTTAAATATAATGTCTTGAACACTTGAACTCATGTAAATAACAACTATAAAAAACCCACTGTATTTTACTATGAAAGACACGACTTTATTATATAAAATATGCTTTAGCTGTTTTACTATCATGGACCCAAATGGTTCCATCTAAGGTATAAATCTGTGCTATTTGAAGGAGGAGGATTCACTTTCATTAATATGTGCAATTCACCTTTATCTTGAGGTAGAGAAGCTATTGGTTTTAATCCTATGAAATAGGCATTATATTTAATTTGACATGTGCTAATTCTTCAATTTAAGTTAAAATATTAATTTGGCTAGCACTAAAATCTATGTCTTGTGGTTAGGTCATCTTATACCTTTATGAAGTTAATTTAAATTGCATAATGAATTTATAGATGTGAAATTTCTGTTTTTCATTTAAGATGGAACTTTTAGGGGAAAAAGACATATGATCATTAAGAGTTAATTTATCAAAATAGAGGAAGGTTTATTTCCCCCTAATCCAAGTAAAGAGACAGAGAAATAACATTCATTATTAGCCCATGGACACAGAAACACACACACACACACACAGACACACACTCACACACACTCACACACACTCACACATAGTCCTACAGTGCACACCTTGACCAATGAAATTGGATTATCTAGTTCTTTTTTATTTGTATCAGTCAACACATGATATGTATTCCTTCTCTACCATGTTTGTTTAATCTCTTTCCCTCCTTAAACATAATTTTCTTTTTTTTCTAAAATAGACGGTAGCTAAGGAATGAGTACAAATCGGAGAAATCCAATGGTATGTTTTTCTTAGGGCCATTTGGGTCTGTAGGTGAAGGGCATGTGGATAGTCCAAAGTCCCTCTTAACTTGGCAACATTTCTTAGGTGGGAGAGTAACTAAAAGTGCCAAAACTAGTAAAAAGAAAAAAAAATGTTACCTAGGTACATCCATTCTTTTGGAATTAAAGGAGAAGTGATTTCTAGACTAGTCCTGGCCTTTCTAGAAGCAGACTCCTGAGAAGAGACAGAGGACTAGGAAGACTGGGGAGAGGAGAAGCAGCAGAAATGGGGGAGGCTGGAGGAGGGACTCTGGGGACAGTGGGAAGGCTCCTGGCTGAGCCTCAGGATGCCACAGAACTAGGGAGGAGAAGAAAGTCCTGAGCCAATCCCAAACCTTACATCAGGTGATCTTTCATAAATATTAACAGTAATGCCATTCTCTGAAATGAAGGTGAAGATTAGCCCATCTGGTTCAACTGGCTTGTCATTGTCACCATGACTTACAGCCCTTACCTTCCAATATCTTATAAATTTTCACTTGAATCTGCCCCTCCCTCTGCTATTCATCCAAAAGGCTGATGTTATACATGTTAACCTAAAATAGAGCTTGGTTAAATTATGTCCATATGCAGTAATGCCTTTGGCTAATGCTGACCCCTAATTAGCCAAAGTAACTTGCAATGCTCTATTTATGCTTAGTGATCACTTCACTGAATGAATGGGTGAATCAATGAGTAAATAGGTAAGTGAAGGGGGTTCCCGTGTTGATTTTTCATCCATGTTCATTCTTATTAGGAATTTCATGTTTGCATCCACTACCAACTTTGCTTCTTTTATTTTAGGTTACCATATTTCCTTTCTTATTACTAGTTTAAAGGGGTAACACTGTTTATTTCTCAACACATCTCTGGCAATTTTGAAGCTGTGATTGATATGAAGGTGACTTGGCATGAATTGTGATCGATGGTATTAGTGAGTACAAAGACCCTATGATTAAGTGTAATTTACCTTCTTGTGTTTTTATATCAATCACAAGAAAGAATTTGCTTATTTTATTATTACTTAAATAGAGATCATAAGCTGAGATGCCTGAAAATATTAACTTTCAAGTTAGCTATCAGGTAAGTAAATAATGACTCAGAATCATTCCTGCATATGTCCAGTTATTTATTAATGTTATCAGTAAAGATCCTGTCATTTTTTTCCGCCCACTACACTCCTTTCCTCTATCAAAATTCTTACTCCCAGCCTCGCATGAGTCATTTTGTGATTATAAAATAAGTAAATCATTAATCATATCCTGTTGATATAAAATTCTTTATTCATCAGAGAAATTAAAAGACTCAGTATGGTTAGTCCATCTTCCATGTTATTCAAGTTTGCAATTGGGTAGTGAGTTTTGAAACGATTCCTGATTTGTTGCAATATGTTACTTAAGTGAACCATTTCTTTACTCTGCTCCAAGTATGTTATGCAAGAAATTAATGATCATCTGGTACGGCGTGTCAGACCAAATATCTGGGTTGGTCAGTGAAGTCTGATTCTTAACATATTCTAGAGATGATGCTGATCTTTCCTTCCATGAACAAGAAGATAAAAAGATTTTTACTCACCACCTAAGATTACTTGGACCTTCTTAAGAAGATGCAATACTGAAACCATTCGATGATATTAAATTTAATGGAGACTCACAACTATACAGCAACTCAATTCCTACAAAACAAATATTTTTGTTGACATATATGTGTGTATATTTTTATTTTAAATGGTTGATTATAATCTATTCCTGGGGAAATATTCAGGTGTCATAAAATCATCATATGCAAAATTCAAGTTTGAAAGAATTCTAAAAGAAAAAGCACAGAAGCTTATTTTTGGACTCTGTGGGTATTGCTGCAACACCATTAAGGCAAACTAAAATTCTTTGAGTCCAACAATGCAGAAAATTTCTGAGAATAATAGTAAATCTCTCCCCCACACATCTAAGCATGCACATTCTCTACTACATTCACAGAGTGACTCTCTGGAAGACAGAGGTCACTTGTCACTGGGTTGATGGTTGGCTGTTGGGTTGTTGAAGCCAAGGTCATTGTACCTCTGAGCTATACCCTCAGCCCTATTTTATTTTTTATTTGGAAACAAGGTCTCATTAAGTTGCTGAGAGCCTCCCTAAGTTGCTGAGGCTAGTCTTGAATATGTGATCCTCCTGTCTCAACCTCCCAAGTACTGGGATTACAGGCGTGTGCCACCACACTCGGTTTTATTTTGTTTTTAAATGATGTTGCCTCTTAAAAAGTTTATTGAAGAAACTGTTCTGCTTCTTATAAAAAGGTTAAACTTTCTTATAAAGTTGTGTATCAGCACAGAATTATTTCAAGGATCAAAGAAATGTAGAGACCATAGAGAAGCAGTAACTGGAAAACCTTTAACCCAGATGAGGAAACAGAGGTCAGGGTTGTTGTTGAGATTAACTGAGGTAAGGAGGGTTGGCACAGCTGAGTTGACCACTAGTTCACTCTACCATCCTCATAATCATTCCTTAGAGGTTTTCTGTACCATTCATCATAGTTTTGTCACTTTATATTATTTTTTAGTTTTGTCTCTGAGACTACAGAAACAAAACTTGTCATTCTTGAAGAATGACAAAGATGATAATTGAAGAGTGTCTTAAGCAAGGGGTGTGTTATTTTACTTGCACCTTTCTCAAAGGTACTATCGCAGTCTTATTGCCGTCCATCCAATCAACCACCATTGAATGGATACCTTCCATGCACCAGGCACTTTGATAGGTCTTAGCTGGAGTACAAGGTCATAATGAGAATTATTGGATTGGGGAAAGTTTTGTGTCTGGGCTGAAAAATGATTCAAGATATGCAATGATAGTCCCTTCCTATCGCCTGTGGGTTTGTCTTTGATGTTTATTTTCCTATGATGAATGCTCAGCACAAGAAAGCTTGGAATGATGTGCTATTTCCCATGTGGAAATATGGAGGAGATGGGAAAAGAGCTAGATTTTCTCCTTCTACTTCAAGTCTAGCATGTCCAGAACAATCATACTGGCACTTAACTACATCCTTCTCCTCTCTTTAAGGATGAATTGTATCTGGGAGCAGAGCTTCTACTCTTGAGTATGAGGAACTAATAAGAACTCTTACCCTCGGTTCATAAAGCATCCGTAGAGGCTTAAATTACAAGATCTGGGATGATTAAATTGTCTAGTCTCTGAAAATTATTCCCTGGGATGCTCATTATTTCCAATTCTGTCTGCTTGTTTCATAGACAGATAGGCAATGGGTAAGAAAAAAAATGATGGCAGAAAGAGGAGTATCCAGAATTATCGTGCTACTCATGGAGGACCAAAACTGGCAGTACTTACTGAGGATACAGAGGTGTTCTTCCTGCTGAGAGAGTATTGTCTCTGTGCCCAGCTGTGAAGTCCTTTCTGGAAACACATCCATGATCAGAGAACCCCAGGCTCTGTCCAGAATGTGTGCTTGGCTCTCTAAAGGGAATTTAAGAAGGGCTCGTCACAGGAAGTAGAATTTGACCTGGATCCTGAAGAATGAAAAAGATGATAATTGAAGAGTGTCTTAAGCAAGGGGTGTGTTATTGGGTGACTTTGCTAACTCTGACAGGAGTGTGAAGTGGTGGTGGTTATGGGTACTGGGTTGAAGGCGTTTGTGCAAAAGGAAATAATGGAGGCAAAAACTACAGTCCACTCCTGGAAGTGCTTCCGCAGGGCACAGAGCCGCTTCTTTGTCTGTTTTGCTAGATTGGGAAAAGGTCTTTCAGTCTATGGCTGGGGCTTTGGCAGGAGGGTGTAATTAAGTGCTCACTAAATGGGCACATAATGAAGAAATTAAGAGCCCTTGCTCACATTTCTTGGCACCATAGGTGTTTTAGTCAACTTCTCTATTGCTGTGACCATGATATCTGGCATGATCAACATAGAAGAGGAAAAGTTTATTTGGCTCATGTTTTCAAAGGTACAGTTCTTAGTCAGCTGACTCCAAAGCGGACATCAAGACCACATGTTGTGGCAGAGGAAAGCTAAGCTCAGTTCAGCGGGGGCCAGAATCAGAGAGAGAGAGAGAGAGATAGAAAGTGACCAGGGAAAGATAGAGTTCCCAAGGCCACTGCTCAGTGACTTACCTCCTCCAACCATGCCCCACCTTCCTAAATTGCCACCTAGTAAATCCACTCAAATTATTAATCCTTCAGTGAATTTGTCCGCTGATGAGATTAGAGCCTTGATTCAATCATTTCACTTCTGAATATTGTTGCCTTGGGGACTTGCTTTCAACACTTGAGCCTTTGAGGGGACATTTCAACCCCAAACTGGAACAACAGACTAGGTAAATTTTCAGAAATAAGTAGACTCCCTAACATTCTTATTTCCTCCCTCTAATCGTCAGCTTACTTCCAGGGTACCTAGGTTTCTGTATCATGCAAAAATCTTTCATCTCAGATACTTAAATTGTGTGAATTGAGCTTTGCACCCTATTGTTTTTGAGGCATTGTACATTTCGTTATTGTTGAGTGATTTCAGGCTGAATTGTATTAGAGGAGTTGAAGGCACTGGTAAGAGATGCACAGAGGTGTGAAGATGAGAGGCTCAAAGCTGTTCCACTACAGGGCAGTGTTGGGGCTCCTGAAACCACCTGTGTATAGGAGACAGTGCCCCTAGGACCCCTGACCTCCTCAGTAAGCATGATCTTTAATGCAGGGCTGCCCTCTCTGACCTGGCTCTGAACCATTGCCCAGCTGAGCCCGCCTGGATGTCAGCTTCTCACTGAGAGATTCCAAGCAACTCCATTTCTGAGCCCTTTTCTCTGCATGTGCTATTGACTCTGACTAATACTGTTTTCACCTTAGACACTTTATGTCACCTTCCAACCTTTGATATAAAATAAAGAAACAAACAAACGGGCTAAGCTTAGCCTGAATTTTTCTATCTTAAGTGTGTTCATTTTCCGTCCAACTTTCTGAGATCCAGCGATGTTTACCTTGCTTAAAGTTTTCATAAAACCTCTGATCTTGGTTAGAGTTTTTTTCTCCCCAAGATTCATTTGACTTCACCCCAGGTGTTTCACTCCACTTGTCCTGTTTGATGTTATCTGCAAGAATCCCACGGGCCTAGGGGGCTGCCAGAGCTGGTCCACTGCCAAGGACCTGCAAGAAACTGCAAATTCACTAGCTGTGTTATGGGATGGGGGTGAAAATGTGGGTTTGAGTTGAAATGAAGAGCAGGCTGATGCCCCTCCCCCACAGCTTCACCTTCCTGTAATTCTACACAAATGCAATTTACTCCCGCCCATTTAAGTCTTTCTACTTTAGGGCAGCAGCAATGGCTTTGGATACTTTGAAGCTGAGTCAGCTAGATGTGCATGTGAGAAATGAAGCTTTTACCTAGAAAATGTGATGTAATAAGCTACCACATGCAAGGAAAGGCTGAAATGTTTCCGATACGCTTTTGTCGGAGCACTAAGCTTATTTTCTCATTTGCAGCGGCACAGAGAGAGAGATTGTTGAACACGGAGAAGGCACAAAAAAGCCAGGATTATAAGGAATAGAAACTTCTTCAGGAGCTTAGAAGACCGGATTGTGCCGGCCTGCGCCCTGGTTAGCATACTGCTCTACACACCAGGCAGCGTGCTGGGTCTTCACCGCGCAAGCTGTGCAGTGTAGTAATTGACTGGGGTATTTAATTGAGTGTGGGCTGTAGAGTGGGCTGGGGAGGTTGATTTTGCATGCTTGGTGTTTAGTGCAATTGGGGCTCATGCTATTTGAAATACCCACCTGTATACCAATGTGCTCAAACTTTCTTTCCTTCCCTTCCTTCCTTCCTTCCTTCCTTCCTTCCTTCCTTCCTTCCTTCCATTCTTTCTTTCATTCATTCTTTCTTATTGAACTCAGGGGCATTTTACCTCTGAACTTCACCCCCAACCCTTTCTATTTTTGTTTATTTTGAAATAGGGTCTCTTTAAGTTGCCTAGGGTCTTGCTAAGTTACTGAGGCTGGCCTTGAAATGAACCTGTGATCCTCCTGTCTCAGCCTCCCAAGTACTGCAATTACAGGTGTGCAACACCACATCCAGTTGCAACGCTCACTTCTTCAGGTGGCTACTGTGCAGAAACATAGATACCAGAACCAACATCTCTTGACTCCTGTTATCAGAATAGTCCTCTAATAAATTAGACTCTCATACACACTTTTGTCTACCTGGTGTATCTCCAATGACATGAGCCCTGGATCAGATAGACACCAACTTCACAGCCTGCTCTAGAGAGCCCTTGATTAAATAACTATCACAGAGGAACCTGCACGCCACCGCTTCCGTCATAACCACAACATATACTTCCAGCTTTGAAGTGCAATTTGGGAAAGCCAAAGCTCTGAGATCAATAAAATCCGTGTTTTTTAAGCCATTATTATGTTTTTAAAATTCAGCGTAATACTTGTTTTTTTTTTGCGGTACCAGGGATTGAACCCAGGGGTGTTCCACCTCCGTGCTAAACCCCCGGCCCTATTTTTTTATACTTTATTTTGAAACCGGGTCTCACGAAGTTGCAGAGGGCCTCACTAAGTAGGGAGAGAGAAAGAGAGAGGGAGAGAGAGAGAGAGAGAGAGAACTGAGGCTGGCCGCGAACCCGGATCCTCCGGTCTCTGCCTCCCAAAGTACTGGGATTACAAGCGTGCGCCACCACGCCCAATAGATAGGAAGCCACTGTTAAAATATAGCAACATCTTTTGCTCAGGTTCAAATGACCAGAAAGTAATCCAACACAGTCTGAGAACAGTCCAGAATTCCTTCTTTGACTCCTGCGATAGTGCATGTTCCACTCCTGTAGGAGGACTTCAGGGGTTTGTCTAGTTATTTATTGTATTGATCAGACTATGAGAGATTTGAGTAGATAAATGTATGTATGTACACATAAATAAAATTATTGCAACCGAAATTTATTTTTCAAACATAAAAAAATTAAGTTCAGAGAGTAGGAATAAATAGACTTGTTGGGTCTATAGGCCCCAGTACTAATTCTTCAGTAACTTTCTAGGTCAAACTCAAACAAGTAAAAGACATCATCGAATCATAATTTATAAATAAATAAATGAACATAGTTATATTACCTCAGTGTCCCTGTTCATTAAGTTATAGAATTCCTAAATTTCTATAATTTTTAGAACCCCATCCCTATTCTGTCACTGAGGGATGAACTGAACTGAATTTGTTGAGCTGATGTCCCAGGGTGGAGGAGGGGCTTTGAAATCCAGACAGGGACTGTGTTGTGAGCAGGGCAAGGACAAAATGAAGGCAGAATTTTTGCAAGAAGATTAATCTGGTAAGAATATACTCCAATAAATGACTACATCTGAGTCATTGCATATGGCATGAAACAGAAGCTATTTTAGGTTGAGAACTCTAAAATTAGTTATACAGATTGGAAATGTGGTATTTCAGGAATTTTATATGGTTTAAACTTTCACAAAAATCCAAAAATCTGGGCAGGTGAGATTAATCCAGAAGTTGGACAGGTGAGATTAATGGCAAAGACCGTCCTTTGACCCAGTGAAGTGGACTAAGGCACGGAGAAGCATGCGTGGTTGAAGTACGTGGGCCTAAGCGGGAGAACCACTGCAGTGTCTCAAAGGGAAAGTCAGAAATTTAGGCCATTGGAAGGAGCCAATGAAGGTTCCTGAAGAACTGGGGTAAGAAAGGAGGAAATTATGCCCATAGAATTTTAGAGGTTCTGTAGGCCACCCCAAAGAGATGGTCAGAGTGTCTTAAAGAACGCGACTTTTAAGGCAGAGCCCAATGGTGGGCCCAGGGAAGATGGAGTTGCCTTGGATTTCCAGAGTTGAGTCCATGTGGACTCTAAAGGGCAGCCCAGCATGTTAGTACTAAGAACTTGCAATTCTAAAAATGAAGACCTGATACTACAATGATGGTGACATCTTCTCTCCTCCACCATCCACCCCTTCCTCCCACACACAAAGAATGGAAGTAGTGCTCCCAAAGACCATCAAAAATGGCCTCTTCCTCTTGGCAGAAGGTGGCTACAGTGAGGTGGTTTCCCATTTTAGGAAACAGAATGAATCAAGTAAAAAACTAAATTAAAAAAAAAATCAAAACCATTGCTGTATTTGTTCTAGTTCTTCTCCTCCCTTGGAAAAGAGAATCAGAATGGCCGATGGATTGTCTTCTGCAGGCCCACTTTTCATGATTTCCATTTTTTACAGAACCTGAGAGAAAGGAAGAATCTTCTAGAAGGCCTTCTCCGTTGTTGAGTCACAAACTTCCGGGTATTTCCCTTATCAAAGACAGTGATAGTATCAAAGTGTCTGCTTTGTAAAGATGTTGATAAGACAAGGACTCTGATTTTCTTTAGAGCAGGCTGAGGACCTCGTCCCATGTCCCATGTATGGTGAGGAGTGGCCACAGATGAGCATCCTGTGTCCACCACACAGCGGAATGTCGCTGTGTCCCTCTCATGTACTCGGCGATAGCTCTAGTTCTGACTATGATGTTGTTTAAAGACACTGAGGGTGAAATACAATGCATGTTGAAGTGTACAGGGATGACACTTACTCTGCAAACTTGCCTCGAGATAAACTGATCAGCAGGCTGGTAATTTGCATTCATCTGATCCAACTTCTTACATGCCATCTCAGGATGTCTCTGGCTCTTCAACAACAAATGTTGAAAAGAAAATGTAGTGATAATTATATCCAAATTGTCTTTTCATTTGTTCAGAATAAAGACTTTCCATGTCCCCGATGTATTATTTTTAGAAAAGAGTTTGCAAAGAGCAGCCTGAAGACTCCCATGCCCTAATTTAGAAACAGCACATACACACAAAAAACTACAAAAATATAGCTGTTGTTTTTTTTTCAGAAAGAAAAGATTACAAGCATCAGTTTATGAAAACATATTTGATGTTATAATTATAGTTACATCTCAATCTACTATTTAAAATGCATTCATGCGCACACATTCAGTCCCCAAACCCAAAATGATACAATATATAATTTTGTATTTACTTGTTAAAAAACCCACATTATTTTTAATATAATTATTTCACGGTAAACCGAAGCATGTTAGATGGGAAAAGCTGGAATTTGTCAAGTGTGGAGAATATTATTAGGTGGTACTTAAATAAATGTTGTAATATAATATTTAATAATTTACTGACTTTTTAAAAAGCTAATCTCGTGTATTGTGTCACCTAACTGCAGCAATGTTGTAAAATTATCTTTTAAAAAATTACTAAGGGAGTTTAAAATATCACTTTGTTGAAGGTTCAAGAGTATAAGAGACTATATTGGGGAATTCAGATCCATGTAATAACTCTTGAGAGATGCTAAAATAAATAAATGTGTAAGAAGTAAAAATTCCAATTAATAATGTTTACCATGTACCTATTCTTTGGTTAATGGGATAAAAAGCTGAGACAAATTGAATTGTGGTTGCTGCTACTGAAGCGTCCCAGGAAACCAGAAGTAACTTATTTATAAAGCTGCATAAAAGAATAAGTCTAAATTTATTCCCTTCTTAATTTGGAAAGGAATTGGCTCCGGAAAGTTTCCCCACCCCAGCAATGTGTGGAAGCCTGGCCTCCACGCATAGGCGCCGCTCCTGTAATTCCTTCAATGAATTCCGACGGAGGTCTATCAAGCTTTCACTAAATAACAATTGCTGGCTTAGTGTAGCGCGGAATAATAACATCAAAAACATCCAAAAACATTCCCGGTACCCAGACAGTCTGAGACCTAATGTGAATTGACTTAACTCTAGTTGAAGGAAACTGATTTTTATCCATTGTTCCCACAAACACTAGGTGCTGTGGACCGCAGGCTTGTGTTCCTCCAAATTCATTTGTTGAAGCCCTAACCCTAGCCGGGCGTGGTGGCACACGCTTGTAATCCCAGTACTTGGGAGGCTGAGACAGGAGGATCGCAGGTTCGCGGCCAGCCTCAGCTACTTAGTGAGGCCCTCCACAATTTAGTGAGACCCTGTTTCAAAATAAAAAATAAAAATTAAGGCTGGGGGTGTAGCTTGGAGGTAGAATGCCCCTGGGATCAATTCCCCAGTACTGCAAAAAAAAAAAAAAAAAAAAAAGAAGCCCTAACCCTAATAGGATAGTATGAGGAGGTAGGGCCTTTTGGAGGTCTGGGGAATCCCATCAGAGTCCTCGTGATGGGATTTGGGCCCTTATAAAAGACAGAAATCTGGCCCCCTATTTCCTTCATTCGAGGATACCACCAGTGGGCAGCCACCCGCAACCCACGAGAGGACCCTGAGTAGAACCCCACCCTGATACCACCCTGACCTCTGGCTTCCAGCCTCCAGCAGGCTGAGAAGTGATTCCCTGTGGCTTCTAAAGCTCCCAGCTCATGGGGATTTGCTATGGTAGCAAGAACCAACTAACAAAGAAAGGAGTAGCCAGGAGAGGCAGTCATTATGAGGAAAAGTGATTTTTGAGGAAAAATGCAGGTGATTTTCAGGGAGGAGACTTTGGTGGAAACTGTGCCTTTTTATAAAGGGTTTTAACAAATAAGCAAAAACTCCAATGCAGAGAACGAGACTGAGACAATTCTCCTGAGGGGAAAAGAGAAAGGCAGGTAGGCTGTTACCTGCTGTTACCACTTAACTGGGGGTTAACGTGGCTTCTGTCGCTGGATGCATCAAAATAATACCACTTAACGCCATCCACCGGCACCCTGGAGCGTGCTGACGAGCCCCTGGCGAGAGCCGCCTGCAGAAGCAGTGGCTTTCACTGTCCACCCAGTGCACTCCCAGCCCAGTCCTGGGGAACACTGCCATTTTGTTGGCTTTGGACTCCTGGGTAAAACAGATGTTTGCTTGTGGATAAGTTTTCTAGAGAGGAAAATGTTTGAAAGAAATAGTTCTTAAGGTGTTCCTACATCACCCCCCCCCACACACACACACACAGGGAACATGGTAGAAGCTGCTTTCCTGAAGTGTGGTGTTCAAAGCTAAACGAGGAGGAGGGAGCAAGCTGTCTTACACACTCATGCACACCCCCTCGAGTGTTCCTTTGGGATCAGCTCCAATGCCTTCCCAGGGGTCTCCTGGCCAATCAGCGCTCAGCTGTGAGGGCCAAAGCCAAGGCCCCGTCCACTAGCACCAGGCCTTTAAGGGAGGGTCACAATGTCAGGCATTATATTGAGGTTCCTTCCAACACGACACGATGCATTTTTCTTTCTTTTTCGCAATGCATTTTTCTAACATACAGTATTACAGTTTCTGAAACTGGATACAGTACAATTTAGAAATTTCAATGCCCACATTGTTTCTGTCCATTTAATAGCTAGAGACACGAAAACCATAATTAGCAAGTAACCAATTTAGAGGTTTTAAAAACTTAAAAGAGAATATACATTTTCATCACCACACAAAGACTTAAGCTCGTTACTGATTCCAGAGATAAGAAAATGCTCTCAAATATGAAAACTGGATAATTTGGAATTCAGGGCTCTTTTCAATGCCTTGGGCCCTAATTTCAAGGTTTTCATCAAATCATAGACCTGTTCCCTTTGTATTCTTTAAACATTATGGAGTTTCGACTGGAGAAAATTAAGTGCTTATTTTCATCGTTTCTGTCATTTGGTGCAGTTGGAGAATGAATAATTGATTTGTAATTATATTTTAGGAAAGATCGACAATTATATACATTATTAAGTTTTTGATTATAATTAACACAGAAGTTATTGAAAAATCAATGAAGAAATAAAACTTATCACAAAAATTAGTCTTGCCTTAAGCCTGGTTGATGAATGAAGGCCCGGTCTCTTTGCAAAAATCGCTGTGTATCACACAGGATGCTGTGTCATCCCATAACTGAAGTGAGACCCGCCAAAGAGCCACCATCGCTCTTAGTGTTGAGAGGAGTTGATAACCATGGAACATGCCTCTTATTTCTAACCCAGGCTTTCGTCTTGGAGTATCGAGAAGTTGAACAGCAACCTGTATGTATATTCTATTGATCTCAGGTTTCTGTACGTGGGGTTAATTGGCAGTTTGGCCTACATCACTCTTCCCTGTGAAGGGGTGGACTGTGTGTTGTAGGATGGTTAGCAGCATCCCTGGATCTACTCACTAGATGCCAATAGCACCCTCGCCTGATTTTTGATAACCCAGACCATCTCCAGGCATCGCCAAATGTCTTACAAGAAGGGGCTGCACAACAGGCCTAGTTTTGAGAGTGACTGCTCTAAATGGGAAAGTTATATCTAAATAATGACAGGCGTGTGAAGGTCACAGTGGGCTATGTTCTGACAGCTTCGTCTTTTAGTGGTTTGGTCACTCTGCGATCCTCTTCCAGTGCACTTATACAAACCTAGATAGTAGCCTACCAGGCAGCTCGGCTGCCTAGGTCTCCTAGTGTTCCTGGGCTGAAGACCTGTTCAGCATGGTGTGCTACTGAACATTCTAGTCAACTGGAGCACAATGGTAAGCATTTGTTTATCTAAGCATATCTAAACGTATTTGTATATCTAAGCATATCTAAATGTAGAGAAGGCACAGTCAAAATATGGTATAAAGGATAAAAATATGGTGCACCTGCATAGACCGCCTACCATGCGCCAAGCATTCAGGCCTGGAATGTTCTGGGCGAGTCAGGGAGTGAGTGTGGAGAGCGTGCAAAGGCCGGGACTCTGCTAACTGTGCACACTGTGTTCTCAGGCTACATTGAAGCTGTTCAAAAGTTTTCTTTATTCAGTAATAAATTAACCTAAGCTTAAGGTAGCTGTTAATGTTATAGTTAGATATAAAATGTCCCCTAAAGAGCTCATTTATTAGTATTCAGGGTTGATGTAGTGGAGTCATGAGGGTTGTAATCCTAGCAGTGGATAAAGCCATTGTAATGGATTTACCTGGGTGGTGCCAGGTAGGCTGGTAGGGTGTGGCTGGAGGACGTGGTCCCTGGAGATGTGGCCGTGGGGATTATATGTATGGTTCCTCCTCCCCCTGCTCACTCTCTCTTGCTTCCAGCCTCCATGATGTGAGGAGCACAGCCCATGTGCTCTCCCATGCCTACTGCCGCCATGTCCTGAGACCCGCGGTCCCCGGCCTCATATGGACTGAACCCAAAACCATAAGAAAATAAATCTTCTTTCCTTTAAGTCACATGGTCAATCTTTAGATTATAGCTGCAAGAATGCTGATGGATACACTATTTTACTTTGCAAACTTCTAAAAATTTGAAAACTTTTTGATTCTTTTATTTAGCTTAAAATACAAGCACATGGTACTGATGTGCAAAAATATTTTTCTTTATAACTTTATTCTATAATCTTTCTTCTGTTTCTAAGTTTTCAATTTGTTTCTCTCTCTCTCTTTTTTTTTTTACTTTTTAAACTTAAATAAAACCTGAGACAGAAACACTTGCGTTAGCTTAGGCCTACATAATTTGGGGCCACCCCTGTCACTGACTTCTGCCTCCACATCTTGTCCCACTGGAGGTCTCCAGGGGCAGCAATACACATGGAGCTGACATCTTCTGTGAAACAATGCCAGCTTCTGGACACATCCCATGGGCCCTGCCTGAGCCTCTTCTGAGGAAGGTGTGCTCTTTCCAGAAATGTGTCCATCCATGGTGTTTTGCATGACTTTCTTTCATTTCTTTTCTTTCTCCTTCCTTCCTTCCTTCCTTCCTTCCTTCCTTCCTTCCTTTCTTCCTTCTTTCCTTTCTCCCTCCCTCTTTCTTTTTCTCTTTCTTTCTCTCTCTTCCCTTCTTTCTACCTTTCTTTTTATCTCTCCTTTCTTTCTCTTTCTTTCTTTCTTTCTTTCTTTCTTTCTTTCTTTCTTTCTTTCCTCCCTTCCTCCTTCCTTCCTTCCTTCCTTCCTTCCTTCCTTCCTTTCTTCCTTCTTTCCTTTCTCCCTCCCTCTTTCTTTTTCTCTTTCTTTCTCTCTCTTCCCTTCTTTCTACCTTTCTTTTTATCTCTCCTTTCTTTCTCTTTCTTTCTTTCTTTCTTTCTTTCTTTCTTTCTTTCCTTCCTTCCTTCCTTCCTTCCTTCCTTCCTTTCCCATAGATACTCTCATAAGAAGATAATGTACCATGAACATTCCTCTCTGTTAATGAACATCTCTCCTTGTTGGGTCCATGTTGTCAAACTCTGTAAGGAGCTTGTTGAGGTCTTTGGGAGCTTCTGTTAAAGCCCTTGCTTCTGGATTTTTTTGGAGGTTCCTCTTTTCTCCATTTGCACTTTCCTTTTCTCTTGCCTCTTCTTCAGCTGAGATTCCTTCTTGGCTCCATTAATATTTCGCAGACCCACCGTCATGAGTGCAGTGCAGGTGGACCGAAATGTCGCGTCCTGGTGCATGGCTGCAGTACCTGCTGTCATTCTTCCTAAGGATTGAACGCTGAGAGCTGTAGCATAAACGAATGTTTCACCTTGATTGGTTGGAAGCACCACCAGGAGAGGACTTGTGACAACAGGGTCCCCTTCCCAGGCCTGGCCTTTCTCTCTCTACCTTACTGGGCTGTCAGCGCATGAGCCCCATGACTGGAGTCCTAACTTGTTGCACCAGATCATATTAATCCCTGGCTGCTTAAATGTGGAAGCTGCTTTCTGACAGAGAAATCCTTTGAAGGTCTGTGTTCCCTGAGTTTCCGCTGACATTTCTGGGTGTCACTTAGACATTTGGTTTTAAGCAGCTCCCGGCCCTCACTTAATCTTGTTATTTATCTCAAAGCCTTCTCCCTTACCCTCCTCCTTACGTGGGAGGGAGCTTGGTACAAATTATTGTGTCATTGTTCTGCCAAAAGCGTCACCGAAAAGAGATTTTCCTAACAAGCCAGTGTCCAAATGTAGACAAGATCATCATAATTTCAGAGTTGGCATCGTCTCTGCCTCGGGGGTCTTTGTGTTAATTCTCTTTGTTCCTTGAGTAAAACCAACGTGGAGTGGGAAGTTGAGAAATACATTAGTAATTAGTGTCCCCATAAAGAGTATTTGCCTGTGAGTGTTTTCTGCCAAGTTTTGAGCGTGAAGGTGGATTTAAAGCAAACATTGGCATCTCAGGCTTAGACACAGTCAGTCTAGGTAGCTTTACATGCTGATGAGAAAACAATGCACTGAGTAATTCTGAAATCATTCAAAAAAAATAAAGATGCATTCAGAAGAAGAAGAAGGAAAAAAATAAAAAGGGCAAGCAAGTCCAGAGACATCCTATTCAAAACATTGAAATAGTACAATCATCTCTTAAGAGAAAATGAAATTCTTTCAAGTTCAGGTGAATGAAATACAAGAAAGCGAATTGTCACTTACTCCCCAGAGGAATTTAAAAATGTTGCTTGACAATTTTTTTTTTTAGAATTTGACATTATACCCAAGAAAGCAATTCAGGTACCTTTTTAAATTAAAAGGAGGAGGAGGGAAATGTTGGCTCCAGAATGTTTACTACATGAGATGATGCTACAAAGCAGGAAATAAAGAAAAGTTTCCTGGTGAAAATTACTCTGCAAGGCACAAGGGTGTCTATGTAAGGAGATTAATAAAGGGGCCAGTGGAGCATGGCGAGAAGCTATGGAAGATTCCCAGAGACGTGTCAGAGTTGCTTAAAAAGGTATTACAGGTGTCTGTGGTGCATGCTAGAACAGGGGAACAAGACACACACACAAAATCCCCTTCGGAGACCTAATCACTCAACTACTGTACATGTCATATCAATCCTCTTAACTATGTAATAGTCATTACACTGCAGAAGCCTCCAGACGTAGAAAATGAGATTACACATATTTTACAAAGCCAAGAACACAGCGAAATTGCATAAGTACCTCTGTCATCTCTACAACCTCGTAAAGACACAGGGATCCCCCATAATGCCTCATGAATCATACGTTGCTACTTATTTCTGAAATATACAAGCAAAAGAAAACATTTGTGTTTTCCATCTGACACAAGGGGGGTACGCATATGTGCACATGTGGGTCGCTATAAGAGTGGAGACCGTGAAGCAAGCTTGTATCAGGAAACTGTAGCTGTACGGCAAGCCAAGATAAGACCGGGTGTTCTCAGTGAGTTCCTAAGAAAACATGAAAGAGTTAGAGCGATGGTTAGAACTCACAGTTTCTCTTCATAGTAGCAATTGCAGTTTTCTTTCCAAATGAGAAAGAAAAAGAGAGAGTTTATTAGCTAGGAGAAATAATTATCATACATCAAACAGTTCTGATACTGTCATGAAAAACAGCCAGGAAGAGGGGGTTACAAGCCACTTAGATGAACTCATGGCTTGGAGGCGCACTGCTGGTGGTGGTGGGCACTGCAGCCTCTGTTGGGTTAAGGAGTGATGAGTCCTGCTGCTTATTTCAGATCCCAGTGAAGGCAGGGACAGTGTGGTCTGCTTGCTACCTTACTATTGCCATTTGCAGAAGACCAGTTCTATTGCAGCAACAACAACACCCAAAATGTTTTGGGGGGATTTATGTCTCAGACAAGTGAGCGGTGCTCTGGGGTGCCTGGCTGATATTCTGTCCCTAATAAACTTGCACCTGGCTGTTTTGGGGCATCAGAGCTTAGTGGACCAAATAGAGGGGATTCTAGACATAGAAAGTTCTCCATTCAAACTCTAACAATGATCAGTGGGCTTGACAGCATCAGGGTGTGGGAAACGGGGAGCCAGTCCATCCTGGATCATCCTCGTGACACCTTTTATTTTTTAATTTCAGAAATTCTTTTAATGGTGCATTTCAATTATATATCACGATAAGGTTCAATGTGATAAAAACATACATGCACTCAGCTCTTGGTGCATTTCCCTCCTACTTGGTGTATACTTGGTGCATACTAGGTGTATATCTCTCCTACTCCCTCTGCCTCCTTCCTCACATGAGTTAGTGAGGCTGGAAGTAATATCTTCATATATTACCATAGTATTATTTGAACTGTTTCCTTCTTCAGTTCTCCCTCTTTCCCTCCCTAACTCCCTCTACTAACCCCTTTCAACTACTCTACGGGTCTCTCTCTGCATTTTTTTATTTATTTATTTTTTTTTGCGATACCGGGGATTGAACGCAGAGGCGTTGTACCTCCGCGCTACGCCCCCTGCCCTATTTTTTATGCTTTATTTTGAAACTGGGTCTCACAAGGTTGCGGAGGGTCTCACTAAGGAGAGAGAGAGAGAGAGAGAGAGAGAGTGAGAGAGAGAGAGCGAGAGCTGAGGCTGGCCGCGAACCCGGATCCTCCGGTCTCCGCCTCCCAAAGTACTGGGATTACAAGCGTGCGCCACCACGCCCGGCCTTCTCTCTCTGCATTAAAGCCCCTTTGTTTCCTATTTTCTCTCTAGCTTCCACATATGAGAGTAAATGTACCATCCTTGACTTTCTGAGAATGACTAATCTCTCTTATCATATTCTCCAGTTCCATCTATTTACCTGTAGATGACACAATTCTGTTCTTCTTTACGGCTGAGTAAAATTCCATTGCGTGTATATATCACATTTTCTTTACCCATTCATCTGTTGATGGATACCTGGGCCAGTTCCATAATTTGGCTGTTGTGAATTGTGCACGCTGCCTTTTATATGAGGCTGAGTGTAGAGATAACTAAGGACAATAGTTGGGGAGCATGAACAGAAACAGTGCTAAACACGAATGGCAAATTTAGAGATATCTATCTATTTATTATCTATCTATCTATCATCTATCTATCTATCTATCTATCTATCTATCTATCTATCATCTATCCCTATCTATCTAATCTATCATCCATCTATCTATCTATCTATCTATCTATCTATCTATCTATCATCTATTTCCCTATATTTTTTCAGGGATTTATATGCCAGCACTCACATTAACATCGGTGTAGCAATATCACAAGCATTTAATAGGAGCTAGCTATTATCACTACCACTTACCCACTTTGCCTACAGCTTTCTCATCCTGTTTGCCTCATTTTCTTTAATTCCCCTTCCTTTCATTCTGCCCCTAATTGCAGCTGTTGTACTCCCTCACCTCCTCCTTCACTGTTTTGTACATCCAGTGTCATTGTCCTCTTAATTTATTGGTGTCTCTAAATCATGTTATGGGGTCATGATCAAGAAGTGGTGTGAAGAGAATGAAGTTCTACTGATTACTAGTATTACCCATGATTCCTTCAGTGGGTGGTAGATGCAACCTAAATAATAATCACTATAGCATTTTCACACTGAGATTTCTGGATGACAGTTCCCTTCTTCCTTCTTTTTGGAGATATGCAAGTGCTGTGTCAAGTGCTATAATAGAAGGATTAGGAGGCATGGGGCAGGGAGAAGATGCAGAGAGCAACTCTACCTGCAGAGTCAGGAATCTCCACACAGGAAGTGACCTTTACCCTGGACTCCACCACATCTCACTGGAAAAGGGTTAACAATGTTGATTCCTGTAGATAACACTGAAGACAAAGGAAGAAGCAAGAAACTCCAGGCTGAGTCAGATGTAGATCACGCCTGCACCTGAAGAAGTCTTGACAGCTTGTGTGAAAGGTTCTCTGTTCATGACTCAACTGGATGCCAATACCAGACGAAGATAATCTAGCTAGATCCCTGGTTCCCAGACTCCTGGAATGTAAGGACAACTTTCTCTCTAGAATTTTCCATATAGCAGGAAGTACACTTTTAGAAAAAAAATGATTAAGAACAATAATCACTGTGATTTCTTTATCAATTATATATGCATTTGCATTTTTTTCTGGACAAATTTGCATTTTGATAATCATAAATTTGAAAAATAGCAACATGTATAGGTGCAAAGCCTATGTTTTTCAATCCATGTGGATCCCTGGACTTGCAAGAACTTCTGGTTCCCTGAGCCCCCTTGCCTACACTTTAGCATCTATTGATCTAGATTTCAATTAGAAGGCTTTCATCCAGGGATTTGTTAAAGAAATTTACAAGCTACAAGAATGGTATGATTTTAATGTTATAAAACACTTACTTATTTATAGACAGTTTACTTGTTTTATAGTCCACCAAAACAGCTATGACCAATTAGTTGATAACAAATTAGAACTACAGACAAACATAATTTGCCCTGTTTTAACAGCATATTAGTACTAGTCGTCCCCATTAATGGCTATGGTTCTATAAATCAGGAACAAATCCCATAGTATCTCCTGAGTTTTCTGGCCTCTTGCACCAAGGAAGGTAAGCACAGATGGTAGATGACCTGGGAGATGAATTGCTCTGCAGGTCAGTGCTGTCTGAGTGATGTGTTAGGTGTGTGGATGTTAAGCAGTCCGTTTCCGGAATGTTTGAAAATGTGGGCCACATATGACCAATGAGATATTTTTAATCACTGACTGCTGGCTATGCTGACCCCCCCAAAAAATACAAGGTCTGTGCACAAGGTTAGAGGTGGGGCAGAGAAGATTTCTAGCACTCACAGAAATAATTGCCCATGCTCAGATGAAAGCCCCGTTGCAATCCTGTCAGGGCACCCAGATTCTTGCCCTGTCTTCTGCTCTCATCTGTATCTTGCTGGCCTCCCAGGAAGCCAAGGACTACTCTGCCATTGTTCAGGGCCCTCCCCTGGGAAGGGAGTGCCTTCCAGCAGGGTGAAAGGTCCCTGCTACAATATGGTTCTTTGCATTTCTTATCAGTGTGGGCCCCCTGGGATGAGACCTAATGGAAGGGCCGTTTCCTGCTGTCATCAGAGACCAGGGTTCAGGGTTCATAATCAACTTTTATGATTTATTAGCTTTGTGATCTGGGGCTCTTACTGCCTGTCCTGAGCCTCCATTTCCTGATCTCTAAAACTGAGTCATTTTCTCTTTATAGGATTGGGTGTGGATTAAATGAGGTCAGCTGCATGAAGTCGCAGGAGGAGCCTGGTGGAGCAGGCTTAGAAAGAGCAGGAAAAGGGATAGCTGTGATGGAAGAAACACCTTTAAGTAATTTCTTATGAAGCCTTTAAAATCATTTGCATGTGACAGTTTGGGACTCTTTCCATTCGAACTCCTCTTGAACTTCTCCAGGCGCGAAGGGCTTCAGGGCCTATGAAGGCATGGGCTGCACCTGCCTTTCCCTTCTTCCAGGGCCCGGCAGCTCTCTAAAACTCATTATCATCCACGTATTCTCCATCTAAAGCATCCTGCCAGTCTGAGAGGCAGGACCCTCATCCCCTATTGTCTCCTTTCAAATAACATCCATGTTTTAGCCCTAATGTAAGCTGAGGAATGGGGAATGTGATAAAGTTAGCTTCATTGCCAGGTTGGAGAGGGTAATGTGCATTCAGTGCCTGTGATATCCAAAGGCCTCGCGGGCAGCTTCAACATGGCAGGCAGAGCCAGGCGCTGGGACCAGCGTCTCCTGTTGGATTCCAACTCCACCATCCATTAGCCGTGCGACCTTGTGAAACAACTCATTTTCATGTGTTCAGCTCCCTAGTCTGTAAAAGGAGGATAATTATACCATCAACCTCATTGGTTTCTCGTGAGTATTCAATGAAATAATAGAGATAAAGGATTAGAACAGAGCTCAATGAAAATAAGTATTAGCATTAGCGAAAGCATCTGTGTGGTGGAGGAGCCCCTGTCATCTAAGAAGTGACAGCAGGAGACACTGTGGCGGTGGCAGAGTAGCACAGATGGGCCCACGGATGGGAGAGAGCTCAGACCCTTGGGATTAATCCCACGAGTCAACTCTGCAAATGCTGCAGAAAATGGGCATTGTGTAGGAAATCACCCTTATCTATGCCTTGGGGGACTGTAAGTACAGTCCCAAGAAAAGGGTCCCAGTGTTCACCTAACAGAAACACTCATAGACCCCGTTATAATATTCATAGATCATGGTTCGTGAATCAGTTTAAAACACAGAGCAAAAAGCAAGGAAAGTAGATGAGGTAGCTTAAGAGAATCGGGTGCAAACGGGTGGAAGGACCACACTGCCTGAATGCTGGGGCATGCAAGTTTCTCTCTCTCTCTCTCTCTCTCTCTCTCTCTCTCTGCCACACCAGTCTGTCCTGAAGTTGGGGTAATTGAAGTTTGAGCGAGGAGTTCTGGGTTCATGGCACACACTTGTTCTCAGGGACAGATGCAGGGATAGCAAGCCTGGAGGATTGCTAGCATCATAGTCAGCCTGCTCATAGCCAGGGGCTTTATCCAATATCTGGAGCAGAGACTTTGGGGCCAGGTGGGTGTCACCAGTGGGTGGCTAAGATGAGATCTCATGCACCCAAGTGTTCATGTATTTTTAGTATATCCTGAGTATTTAAATCCTCTTGTATACTTGGTGTGGCATGGCTCTTCCATATTTAGAGTAACTTGAATATTTAGCACCCTGATGAATTATGTTTATTTAGTGCCTCAAGAACATTGGGTGTCTCTCGAGCCTCCCATTCTTTTCTATGTTTAGTACCCATTAACATACCTTACAACCCCATGGGTTGCATCCGCCCCATTTCTGTTCCGTTTCCTATAGCAAAAAGTTAATATGAAAAAGGTAAACTTGGAGCTTACCTATTGAGTAGCAGATTTGAGAAAATATTTAGCATTTAGTTCACAGCCTTGACAAATGGCCTGTAGGAAGGATTGAGGGTCAAGCAAAGAGGTCCCCAAATTAGACTATCTAACCAGAGACCTATCCTATAGCCTATGTGCAGCCCAGCATGTGTGAGGCTCTCCATTAACGTTTGCCAAAGTAATAAATGCTTTCTATTTCCAAGCATGACTGAATTTTCCTAAATGGCATTTTTATAGCTATTGTTAATTTTCACTATGGTTTCACATCAAATATCCTTTTGAGTTTTCACAACAATGCTGAGGTAGGTAGAGCATAATTTACTGTCCCTGTTTTACAGATGGAGAACCAAAGACCTGAAATATAACTTGCTTAATGTTACGCACAGCAAGTCCCAGATGGAACAGATTGCAAAACTCAGATTTTCTGATTACCAGTTTTCTTTGGACCATGTGTCCTCCTTTCTCTCTGTACAATCCCATCCATGTAGCAAGAGCTATGCCTTCCTCAGTTGGACGAGTAATGTCTCACGACTTCCTGTATGAAAGTAATGAATAATTTGCTTTGAAATGCTTAGCATAGCTACAAGATTTGGGTAAACATTTCCAAAGTGCAAGCAACTTGCATTTCTTGGTTATTTGACTCATTTTAAAATACATATATCTGGAGTTGGGCATGGTAGCGCACGCCTGTAATTATGGTACTTGGGAGGCTGAGACAGGAGAATCACAGGTTTGAGGCCAGCCTCAGTAACTTTGAGAGAACCTGTTTCAAACTACAAAATAAAAAGGGCTGGGGATGTAGAATGTCTTTGAGGTCAATCCCAAGTACCAAATAAATAAATAAAAATAAAATAATAAAATGCCTTTATCATATTATGTCCATTATCAATGGTATATAAAAATTTCCTGAAAAATATGCAATACTGAAGTTTATCTCCAAGAATAGTAGCCAATGTTTATATTCACAAAGCTTTAAAAAATAGGCTTAACAACTGTAAGGCATTTAGAAACACCATATCACTTCTTTCAACCTGATATTTGGAAGGTTCTGCAGAATCCTGAGAGTCAGAAAGACATTGCCAAGTGGGTGTCAGACACATAGAAGCCTTCCAGAATCCTCCATTAGTTGGATGTTTTGGACAACAAAAAGATTTGGCTGTTCGTCATAGCGTTTCATGCTATGGAACTACATGGGGGAATTCGTTTGTGGGAGATGAAATGTGGCTGTCAGCACCCCAGGAGGCAAGCAAGCTAAACAATACTGCAGCTCATGAAAAAGTCTCCCCTAAAAATAATAAATTTTTTTCCTAAAGAATGAGGCTCCCATCTTTGCACCTCAGAAGAGAGAAGAAAGAAAGAAAAAAAGGAAGAAGAAAGAGAGGGAGGGAGGGAGGAAAGGAAGGAAGGAAGGAAGGGAGGGGAAGAGAATGGAGGGAGGAGAGAGAGATAGTGACAGAGACATGGAAGACAGACAGAGGGTATAAGCCAGGTATTTTCTGTGCCTCAGAAGTCAGTTCTCAAAAAAGTTGACCGGTATTGTTGCCAGAGCCAGCTGCAATACAGATGACCCTTACCAGCTCATCCTGGGTGGGCACTGCCTGCTAATATTCTGACCTGCTTCTAACCATGGACCCCAACGATCCTCAGGATTTGTTTTTTTGCCTGAAATCACCAGCTGTGGTCATTGACTACATTTGCTGTAAGGAGGCTGCTCCGAATTTAGTTTGGATTTCTCTAATTTTAGACACATTAATGAGCCCCAGGAAGGGATTTGTAATGGGTTACAACATCCCTTCGTTTTTGGCCAGTGAATATCACGCAGCTGTGTGTATGTGTTTATGTGTCTTAGTGGGTGCATGTACATGTGTGTGTATGCATGTAGCCACATAAAAGAGGGGGGTAAAAAAAGAAGCACAGAGAAAGCAATTCTAAGTCCTTATCTGTCTATTTGATTATAGAAACTACAACTTTAGCATTTTTAAAGGAAATTTAAAGGTACTAAGAGAAGTAAAATTTCATGTAATGTAATTGAAAAATGAAGATAAAATTTGTATTATACTAATTGTATATGGACAGGTGGAATTTTTCTCTGTGAAATTCAATGTAACTTAGAATATATACTTAAATTATCATGTATTAGTAAAATGATGAGAAAATGCCACAAAATATTTTCCTCCAAAAAATTCTGTGTGATTTGAAATTATACCAAACAATTTAGTTTTAATACCTTTGGTAGTTTTCAAAGGCAGTAAAAATTCCTGTGCCTGAGAGCATAAAAGTATAATTAACTTGTTTTGGAAATAATAGGTTAAGAGAATCTTGCTTTCATTTTATGGCACCAGAGAAGAAAATATTAAATATAACTTCTTTCAAAGTGTATTCCATCAGCATGCATATTTGAATCATCAAATTATCTGTGCATATATATATATATATATATATTTATTTTGAATATATATATATGTATATATATATTCAAACAGAAAAAGAACAATAAAAGCCTATACCTTTAATCATTATGCCATTATGTTCAAATATTTCCTAAAAAATTTTGTCAATTTTCTTAGTGATTCAATTTACAGTTCACCCTCAGTTACCAATCCTGGATTATGTGCATCACTTTTCTGAGACACTGAAAAACAGTTCTGATGCATTACTGTTTTTCAGATTTCTCCATTTAGGGTCTGTACTAACTTTTTAATTTGTTTTGCTTTTGGTGGACATCTCAAATATTCTTTCTTCTAGAAAATTTCAATTATAATTTTATCACTTGAGCTGTATAGAGAACTTGAACAAACTTAAAACAGCTACTATTATGTAAACATACATTTTTTAAAAAAAAGTCAATTTTCATTTTATTGAAAATAATAATTAGCCATAATTTATTAGGCACCAGAAGTCCCGCTTAATGTTTTTCAAACAGGTTTTCATTAAAACTTTATAAAATCCTTCTATGCTAGGCCTTATTATCTTAATTTTTATTGAAACTAAAGCATGAGAAATGTATTAAATAACTTGCAGGAAAGTTCAGAGTTGGTAAGCAGAGTTGGTGAGCAGAAATTCTAAAACACTATCCCACATTTTTTTGTAAATATACATGCTTTTATTTATTCGAACAATTTTAATTTAAGAGAAAGATGACATAAATATAAAAGATATTTATTATAAGCGCGCATGTCCCTTTCACATAGATTTCTTCACTCGGGAATCATGAATGAACTTACATTGTAACGGGCCATACTTCTATTTGGAAATTGCTTCTTTTGGCTTCTAAAGATGTTTGTTCTTCATTTGAAAGCCAACATGCACCCACTTTAATATTATTTCAGTACATTTAAAAGCTGAGATACTTGTTTCCTCTTTGGAAAGAGCGTAAGTGGAACATGGTGGCCCCGTTTTGCTAAGGACACCTCTCAGGTAGATCAGGGTGTGTGGATTCAAATGCCTCGTGAGATGATTCAGTCCAAGTTTTATCTCCAATATTTAAAAGAAAAGTTTCCTCATATTTCAGACAAACAAAACTCACACATGTAGCATCATTTTCAGAGTCTGGAGTGTGAGTAAATCAAGTGTGTTTGTTTATTAACCTCCTCTCCCTTGGGAATGGAGAAGTGTAATTCCTCCATGAATCACATTATCGTGTAAGGTTTGTATGGCAGACAAAGCTTTGGGAGAAACTCCCTCCCACTCTTAGAGAAACCAGAGAGAGGGAGGATCCGGGCTATGACTTTTCGGATTGCTTCCAGCTAAATCGAAAGATCTTAAGGTAGAACTTTCCCGATAAATATGGAAGGCAAATATTGACTTGCTATCTCGCATTGGCGAGCTATTATCGCAGGAGATAATATGAACATGCCTATGTTTTTCTATGGTGGCTGTATTAATTGGCTTCTTTGATTATGAAGTAATATTTTCTATGTGACCAAATTAGCAAGCAGAGATAAGCTTGGGGCAGCCCAAGTTTGTTAGCAATTTGCTTGTCATTTTCTTTCCGTGGCATCTCCAAACTACTGCAAATTGCTCAGTTGATTTTAATGCTCCTCTTCAATTAAAGTAGAATCATTAAATACTTTGGGCTTTTATATTTCCTCCCTACCTCCCCGCATTTGATTTTTTTCTCGGTGGTACTTGGGCTGTGTAGTACGAGATTGCCAATCACTTTTTTTGCCAAGACGTGTATATATATAATGATACCTCTTTTTTTTTTTTTCTGAACTGCTCAAAGTACCCTGTGTTTTCTGCCAGGCTCTCCCTGGGCCTCAATGCAGAGAAGTTGGCAAGGTTAATGAGCTATTCCAAGCAGAGATACTAGAAGCTGTGAATGAGGACTAAAAGCAATAAACATTAACAGGGATTCATTAAAACCTGGCTTTCAAACCAGTGCTCTGAACTTTCCTTTATCCAAATAAAAGTATTATCACTTAGGAAAGTGGAACATTGGGTTCATAACTCAGGATGGAATACTGCGTACACTCCGCATATTCAGTGTTTCATCTGTAAGATAAACAGCGATGTGTCTCCTATCGTTTTTTTACACCTATATATTCTATATTTTAAAAGCCATTGGGGTTTAAAAAAATCAACCCTAGGTCTCAAATTGGGAAACTGCCATTATAGAGGGTAATTATTAAATTGAAAGGAGATTGCAATGGCTGATCCAATACTTTTTTCTCCCTTCTATTATCAGAATTCCAGACAATCTTCACTCTGTCTCTTCCTCCGCTAGTTAACTTTCTAAGCTATTCACATACATCATTTACAACCCCCGGGAGGCCAATTTGTCTGGTTTATCTCCACTTTCTAGACCACTGTGCTCACCATGATGCTCCTCCATCCCTTCTAGCGATTCTCACCCTGCCTGGTCCCTGTCTCCCTGCTTCTCCACGTAGCTTAGCTGATCAGCGGCACCTGGGAATTACCTCTGTTTGTTTCTTTTTCTGTTTTTTGAAGGGTGATTGCTTACAAGTTTTGGCCCACCTGGAATTACTATTAGTCTATGCCACACTCCAAATAAACATATAATCTTGTTAAAAACTCTGAGTTCTCTTATGTTTCCAAGAAAAGTCACTTACTTACCACCAACCTCCTCCCTCCATAAGACTATTTCAGCTTCTAGCTTCCTTCTAGATAGAAATTTCATATGCAATGCTCAACTGGACCACTTCTTTTCCTACTGAATATTATGACCTGTCACCATGCTTTCTAGTTGTGGACCTTCAGTATCAAAGTAGTTCATAAATGATCATCATCCCTATTTCTTCCTGCCAAAGTATTCTCTCCCTGCTGAATTTGCTCCCCCCTCCAACTTCATGCTTATCCACTCAGCATCTTAAACCAAGCACTGTCTTGGCTAGCTGCAGAGGATTCATGTAGAGATAGATAGATACAGATATACCAATATATGGAAGCGAGTAGGTCGTTAAAAGAGACCATTCATATTTCATCTGGAGGAAAACTGTGAAAAAATTACATCATAATATTACGTTGTCTGGTTCTTTGGAAAGGTTTTGATGAAGCTTTCATAGAGACAGAGGTAGGTAAAAATGGAGGGGAAGCTGGCCTCATGCACAGCTGAAATCAATATTACGGTGCTATGGACTGAACTGTGCCCATCTCCAAATTCATATGTTGAAGTCTTAACCCCCATGGTAATGGCATTTGGAGGTGGGGCCATTGTGAGGTGAAAGGTCATGAGGGTGGAGCCTTTGTGGTGAGATTTGTGTCTTTATAAGAAGAAACAAAGATGTCTCCCCACTCTCCCTTTTGACTATGTGAAGACACAAGAGAAGACAACCATCTTAAAACCATCCTTATTCAGACATGTATTACCCTCCACCTGTCTTGTTCTTCCCAGGCTCTGGAGCTATCAGAAACAAATTTCCATTCTTTAAGCCAGCTAGTCTATGGCATTTTATAATAGCAAACTACTATGTGTGGATGCCAGGAGGTTCTCCTGTCTCACATCTCCTCAAATCAACTAGCTGCAGTGCATTTTAAAAGATGACTTCTTTGGCAGACCTTGTCTTAATGCACACTTCTCAATATGCATTTTTCCAGTTCAACATATCCCTTGTTTTTCCTGACAACTTTCAGGAATGAGTACTTTGAAAAAAAATGAACATTTTGATGGAGTTGGCTTGAGAAGGATGCAGTTGCATAGGCGATGGAATACCCGCTGGGATCTTTTCCCCACAGTTCACGAAGTTAGCTAAGAATCCGAGTTGAAGATAAGAGTTGTCACGTAGCACTAGGGAGTCACTAAACTGCGACCAGCCACCTGCTTTTAAGACTTAAAGACAAGCCAAAGCTCATCTTCTCACTTCACAATTACCATCATCACTGCCTCATCATCCTAATTATCGTCTCCTTACTATGTCAATGGTGGGAGGGAAGACAGTTTGGGGGAGTGTCATGCACAGGTGGTGGATGACCTCTTTCCTTTCTTTGTGGCAGAGGATGGGGTGTTTCCTCTCCCCAAAATCAGGAAAGGAAGAACCTGAGTCCAAGTCAGACGGAGAATGAGGAGAACAGGTGTGGAAAAGAGCTCAGGCAAACAGCCTGTGAGCTGGACCCAGGCAGAGGTGCACAGGAATCCTGCAGCTCACGCAGAAGTTGCTCGGGCCTACCAGCAGGCTCCCTGCCAGCACCTGTCAGTACAGAGTAACAGTCTACCTATCCACAGGGTGGCCATATTCTCCAGCCTGCTCCAACTGGTTTCTAGCACGATTGCACCAGGAAAATCTCCTAACCTAACTTTACCTCTCTGCTCATTAAGACTGATTACCATACCTACTTACACACCCTTTAGCTGCATAATTAGATGTTAATGAAGCTGAGCAGGTTTTATGAAGGAACCTCCCAATTCCAGAGAGCTTTATCTATCTTCAACCCCTACTTAGACATTTTGACTCCCTTAAACAAGGTAAACCACAATCCACCTGTTTGTGGGATGGCTTAGCCCTTGAGTACACCCCTGCTTCTCTGGAGTGTGTCTTTAGCTTTTGCAACAAACCTCTTCCTTTGTTACTGAAACCTGATGCATCCTTAAATTCCTTTCTGCGATGACCATCAAGAGCCTGGAGAGTTCCAGTAGAGGTCTGCTCTGCTCCAAGACACCTCCTTGGCCCCCTGACCAGTGACACCAGGGCTGCTTTGTGGGGTGCAAAACTGACTCTTCCCTCCAGTACACCCGAACTAGAGATTGTCTGTCTTAAGAATGAGTCAGGCACTAGCCCTACTGGGTGTCTCATGTTCTTGGGGGCACAGAAAGACCAGAGCAGAAAACTGACGAAACCATGAGAGGGGATTCTGTGAAGGAGCCAGCGTGCCAAGACAAATGTATTTTTCATTGTCAAATGCACAAGGCAGCAGATGGTTGAACTTGATCCTCAACGTAGCTACCTCCAGAAAGTTAGTAAAAGGCTCCGGATTGTTTTACCTGCTGTGGGAGCTAAGGAAAGGGTGAGAGAAATCACAAGAGCCCGATTTCCCATTTCAAGAAAATGTGCATTTCAGAGATTTCTGCAGGAAGTCCTGTAGAAGCCACATCTGAGCTCCAGGGTAGAGCTGGCACGGTGACACATGCCACACAGATCTTGCTGGCAATGAATGTCAGAGAAGCAGAAACAGAGGATTACATCTCTGCTCAGGAACTGAAGGCCAGAGCTTAGAAATATGTTTTCATCTGCTTCTCTCTCTCTCTCTCTCTCTCTCTCTCTGCCCCACTCCACAGCTGGAGGAGCTGAAACAGTTCAAGGTAGGAGACAGCCCCTCAACTAGTCCCACCAACGCTGCTGCTCTTACAGATTAGTCTTACCTGTTTGTGGAAAAAGGGTGGGGGGAAAGTGCTTCCAATTAGATACAAGGTAAACCAATAAAAGAAAAAGAACCAAGTGCTAAATACTAAAATAAAAGTACTCAAGTCACCAGACTAGCTGAAAGTATGTATGCTCACCCAACATCATTAAGGAAAATACTCCTGTGTGGAGAAGAGAGGCTCAGTATAGCACAGAAAGGGCCATTTATGAGAAAAGCAAAATCACATTTCTTCATGCCAGTGAATTTAGACTTCTTACGTTCTGCAATGATATTAATTTCTGTACAACTGAGTATTGCTCTGGCTCATATAGAGTGTGATAGTAGACAGCGCACGTCAGTGTCACGTTTCTGAAATGAGCTGTCAATTCTTTGTGATTTATGTGCACGCTGTAACAAGTAGCATGGGCTATCTCAGCACATCCATATTAGGCTGGCCATGGTTCAAAAATATATCCCAAATGATTCCACTTCTGCACAAATGAAAATGACAGAGTCAAAGTCAGGGGTCAGGATCTCAGCAACTTGGAAGAACAGTCAGGCTAATTATACTAGTGTGGGGATAGGAGCATGAAAAGAAAGGTAGCAAGTTGACTTCAAAGCTGAGGATACAGAACAAGAAACAAACATGGTTGAGTGACTGCTTGCAATGAATATTGGTGTCTAGGTTCGGCTAGTCAGTGTCCTGCAGAGAGAGGAGCTTGCTAGCTTTCTTCGCTCAACAAGTTTGTCCAGGCCACATATTGAAGAAGGATTAAATACTTGAATAGCTCCTCCCTGAGTACTTTTGTATTAGTTACACATAAATATTAATCATTTATTACTTGTATATTTCCCATTAAGGGATACTTCAGTCAATAAATACCATAAATAGGCAGGTAAATTAGTACTAAGTGGGAAAGTATAATTCGGCACCAACATTATGATAGATTTAACTCCATTCTCTCTAGAAATTGACAAAATAGATTAAATTCTATTATAAAAGGAAAAGGGGCTGGGTGTGGTGGCGCACACTTGTAATCCCAGTACTTTGGGAGGCAGAGATCAGAGGATCCAGGTTCGCGGCCAGCCTCAGCTCTCTCTCTCTCTCCCTGTTTTTCTCTCTCTCTCTCTCTCTCTCTCTCTCTCTCTCTACTTAGTGAGGCCCTCCGCAACTTCGTGAGACCCGGTTTCAAAATAAAGTATTAAAAAATAATAGGGCTGGGGGTGTACCGCGGAGGTAGAACGCCCCTGGGTTCAGTCCCTGGTACCGCAAAAAAAAGGAAAAGGGGATTTAACTCCAACTTTTATGTAGGTGTTTTAATTTGTTACTGATTTCCCATTAGCAATTGTGTGATTTTTTTTTACAAGCAAAGAAACAGTCAACAATATAAATATCATGTGGATATTTATTAGCCTAATTAGTTGCATTTCCAAGATTCGTTTAATATTCAATATTAAACATTCCATGATCCTCTAAGGAAGAAATATCATCACCTATCATGGGATTAAACAGAGCTCACAAAATTGCATAGTTTTTATTTTTTATGCTTTAATTTGCACAATGCATATGTGGATTCATGTATAAGTGACTTTTAGAGCCTACATCTCGTGAGTTGAGAAACAACTGCTATTGTTTTCATGGAGAACATCTAGACTTACTGTTTTTATGTCTCATCGTGATGAAGTGCTTGGGATCATTAAAACTCTGCCCTCCCCCGTCTACATCTGAGAGGCATGCCTGCCATTCGACTGGAGTGTATTATTCGCTGTTCTCTGCAGGCCCGAATGGAAGGTCACTTTGACCTGCTGCACATTTTTACTTAAAAACTGCTTTTAACAATAAGCCACTGGTGTACTTGTTTCTGGACCGACTTGAGTTTTTGGCACAATATGAAAAGCATTTGGAAAGTGTAAGTAAAAGCCTTCCGTTTCAGAAGAAATAATGGCTCCATTTGCCATGGAAACCAGAGGACTTTATGAAAATGCACTCAACTGTTTTCTGTAGTGAGCCTAAAATTATTCTAAAAATAAGTTGTATTCCTGGCATCTGCTAGCCCGTGCACAAAGATTGCATCTCATAAGGCTTTCCCTCTCTTAGAGGAAAATTCCAAGCCATTCGAATATGTCATCTTCCCTATTGTGTAGAAGGCACAGGGAGATGTATGTGCTACACACAGTAGGCTCTCAGTAATGTGTTTTTAATTAAATTGTCTTCTGAAAGGCAGCAGACACTAATTGGAATTCTGCCTCTGAGTACGGAAGACATATATATATATATATATATGTGTGTGTGTGTGTGTGTGTGTGTGTGTGTGTGTGTTCTTATATATACAAACCCCTAACATGGGGTGTGGCAAGGCAGAGCCCAATTCTGTGAGATTCATGTTCACATGCACACATCCTCACTGACTTAAGAATATAATCATATATACACACATATGTGTATATACATATATGTATTTATATATATGAAATGTACATAAATGTATGTATATATTTTTCAAAATCAGAATGAATACTATTTAAAATGCTTTTCCTCTCTACAGATCAGTTTTATTCTATTTATATCATGGTACGCAAAAATAGTATGTAAAATTATTGTGAGTATTTATGTGCACGAATTTGAGTGAGTGAATGAGACAGGAGTTGTAGTCTCCACCAGAAGTTCCTTGTTATAGATCCAGACACAAATGCCTTAGTTGTTCAGGAGGGCAGACACTAGGCAAGGGGGGTGAGGCCCTGCTCCTCAATTGTGCACCCCCAAGGCTATTGAAACATGATCTATTACTTAATTAAACTCTGAAGAGGCCTCCTGCAAGGAGGCGAAATCCTGTTTGTTATCTGAAAGGCCAAGCTGAGGTCCTGGGGTGGAGAAGAACAGAGCCAATGCCCTACCTTGGGATGTGGCAGGAGGCGAGGTACAACCTGGGCCTGGGAGATTCAGGTTCACATGCCCACATCCTCCCTGGCTTAAGAGTATAATCATAAAGTAATAGACATACCAGGTCAATTAGGCCATTGGTGAGCAGAAATATGCATTAACCTGGGTTTCATTCAGTAAGGATACATCGAGTGCCTCTGTGTTCTAGGCACTTGTTAACTACTATGGGTAAAGCAATGACTGATACCAGCTCTCAAATATTTATTGCTCTGTAGGGGCAAAAGTGTCTAAGAATTCCTCAGATGTCATTACAAGAAGGAGAGAAAATTGCTTCCTTAAATGCCACTTGGAGATGTGACCAAGCAGTTTTAAGGAGGAGATAGTTATAGAAACTTGGCTCATCAGCTTCATCAGCCATAATTCGGAGGGCCATAATATATAATTTATTGTACCCATCAAGACGTGTTTGAGATGTGAACTGAGACAACTTGGAAAATCAGTATGCATTGGTTACTCTCTCTACATATACGTGATTATATTTTGGAAACTAAATAGGTTTTTTTCCCTGTATAATTGACCATCATTTTATTGGCAGAGATTCCAAAGGGCCTTTATGGTACAATGTGATTGGCAGTGAATATTAGTAAGATAGGGTGACTTGGGAGCCCAGTGGGGAAGCTTGCTGGATTCCAAGAGCAGAAGTGCATCTCTGAAGGCAAGCGGGTGTGTCAGGAACAGAACTCTGCCTGGTCCACTCATGGATGGAGAGTTAGGTGACATGAGGGACGATCTGATTATCATACTGCAAAAGACCCAATGCCTTGAGAGTTTTGAATCCTCTGGCTCCACAAGATTCTTCATAAGCTAAAACTGCAGGCCATGTTTTCTTAAGATGATGCACTATGAGGATATAGATAAGATAGTGCGCTTACATTTAAATAAAAACAAATTTGCCACGTAAATAGGAAAAGAAAAAAAAATATGACTTAGCTACAGCATTCATCGAAGAACAAATACATCTTAGCTATTAATTCTAGCTCTGTGGTGTGGTATAAGGCTTTGGCAGAGATTTTATAGAAAGGATTCATGTTTTAGCTAGATAATTGGGCAAGAATGTACCTTCCAATCCTGAAATTCTATATTCTTGGAGCTATGATAGCACAGACTGCATTTTATTCAGATCTGTCCCCAGTTATAGATGGAGCCTAAAATGTGTTTGTCGTATGACTCAATAGATACGTTATGAAGGACAAGAGCTTCAAGGACAGAGATGGCAGATTCTGCAGGAGTCGGCCTCATCTGTCACTAAAGTTCCATCTCCCTCTTTCCCGGAGCACTTCTGCCCAACTCTCACCCTCTCATTGCCCATTCTCATTCCTCCCTTCATAAACACAGTTAGAAGATTGGATGTCAGCCTCCAGAACCAAGAAGGACTACAATTTGGGGGAAGGCCATTCTTGTAAGTCAGTAATACAACCTTTTTTTCCTCTTGATACGAATGCATTATTCACATAAGAATTATCAAGCCCATCTCTAAGATAATCAGCAGCTTTACCTCACAACGAGTGTGAACAAACTGGTTTGAATGAGGTTTTCCTGAACTATCTTGTCGACCACACCTTTATTTACTTGTGTTTCTCCTGGAGGCAGAATGTTGCTCTCAGATACAGGCTGAATGTCTGTGTTGTATTTACACATATCCAGGAGAAGAGATGCTACGTTTATGCTATCTAGGGTAGCCCAGGCCTTCATGAAATTCAGTCATTGTTTTATCTCCTTTTACCTTTCTTAAATCTCCTTTCAATTAGCCAGTAGGTTGAGGAAAATGCAGATGACTGGAGTGTGAATTACCTTACCGCCTAGTCATACCACTTAAAAGCCCAGGATAATTACCCAGCAGTCATTGCATTTCACACTAAGCCCAGCTGTACATGGTCTAAGAGAAATAATCTTCTCTTTTGTGATCATTATTTACAGACAAAGGATCGATAGCTTATTTATCAACATGGTTTAAAATTCTACTCTGTAAATAGCTATCTGTTAAAAACTGGAATTAGTACTTAATGTGTAAATTGGTGATTCCATGATTCTAGAGATAGAACTCATCATATATGTGCTCTTAACGTAATAGTTTAAATTGCTCTGGCAGACAGTGCTACAACACAAACTTCTGTCAAGCAGTTCTATTTTTCCCAAGATTCCCATTATTTGATGTGAATTGCCTTTTTTTTTTTGTTATATACTGGGGATTGAACCCAGGGGCATTCTACTTCTGAGTTATAACCCCAGCTCTATTTTATTCATTATTTTGAAACAGGATCTCACTAAGTTGTGGAGGGCCTCATAGGTTGCTGAGGCTGGCTGGAACTTGGGATTCTCCTGTTTCAGCCTCCCAAGTACTGGGATTACAAGTGTGCACCACCTTGCCTGGCATGAATTGCTTTAAAAAATATTTTTAGGTAGGCTTTGTTTTGAAGAAGCCATGCAATTTCATCACTCCATAGACAACTCTTATTTAAAAAGCTACACATCTTAACAAATTTAATCCCTCCAAACTTCACAATTATAGTAAATATATGTGTGTGCGCACGTGTGCGTGTGTGTATGTACCATTCTGAGAACTTGATATTGTAATCATCTTTCTTTACAGTTTTGCCAGAAACTATCATTCATTCCATAATACTATATTCAGACAACAGAAGAGAGAAGTTTATGAAGCTGAGTTCTGAAATATCCAACTCTTGCTCATGAATGGGGACCATCCCACTGTTTGCTGCCATGCAAATTCGGATACAGGCTATGGCTAACTAATGAATGTATCTACTTCCAAAACAAATAATTTTTTCTTTTTCTAATGACAAGTAAATTTATTGGGCATAGATCACATGCTAATAAGGGAAATTTAGCAAATGTTGATTTGTTCCAAGTATGTATTAATCTTTGAAGCTGGAAAATGCATATTGATACTTCTTTTGAATCTATATGGCCAATATCATGAAGTAAGAGATGATTGTATCTGCAATTTTGGAAAATTGGGACTCTTAGGAATTTAGACAGATATAGGCATTTTATTGGAAATAAAACTGAAATGTAAGTTTAAACTTATGTTTAGTTGAAAACTGAATGTTAGTTTACAGTGGCTAAGTGACCACCAGGTGGGGATATGATAGAAGCGATTCACTTACAGTACACAGTAGGTGCTAAGCAATCTCAGAATGTTGTCTCATGTGTTCTAATTCATTCCTATTTTTTTTGACAGATCTTCTTTTATACCTTTTTCAGTTGAAAGATACAACAAACCTAAACAAGCACAAGACTAGAATAACATGTGTCTTCAGAGGAAACAGAAACACTTATTTTACAGACTTAGTCAATAACCAACTGTTATGGTTTAGATTTACAGTGTCACCCTAGATATCAAGGAGACAAGGCAGCCATGTTGGAGTAGGGGCCTGGTTGCTGAGGAGGGATCCCTGGGGGTGTGGCCTTGGGGATTATATATGGTCACTCCTCCCCTTGTTTTCTCTCTCTCTCTCTTGCTTCCAGCCTCCCTGATGTGAGAGCAGAGCTCTTGTGCACGCTCTCTCTCTCTTTCCTACACCATGACTTGAGCTCTGCAGACTTCACTCAGCCTAACATGGACTGATCTCCAGAATGGTGAGCAAATAAATCTTCCTTCCTCTGAGTTGTGGTGGTCAGGTGTTTTGGGTTACAGCAATGAGAATGCTGACCAAAACACCAACTAAGCCACACATTATAAACATTTAGATTTAAATAGAATTTAAAGCAAAGAACATGGATTAAATTTCCTTTGAAGGCCAGAGACTCTTTAGATATTTTGAAGCACTGTATTAGATGGCAGCTCTGTGACTTTGGGCAAATTGTTTAATTGCTCTACACCTCGTTTCTTCTTCTTAAAATGAAGAAATGAGAGGACCTAATGTGTGAGGTTTTGGTGAGGATTTAATGAGTTAGTATAAGCCAAGTGCTGAATAGTGGGGAATAAGAAGCATTATATGTATGTTTCCACTACCAATGTTAATATAAAGTATGGAGATTCCAAATGGTTTTTTAGTACCACTATCTCTACTAGAGTAACAGGATGATTGTTTATGAGAAAATAATAACAAAATTGTACTGAAAAATGTAATTTCAAATGAGACCACAATCATGAGATAGCACTAATAATTTATTTTTCCTCAATTGGAAGATGTTGTGGCTAAGTGGTAATACCCGAGTGTCATAACCTAACCTATGTGAAAAAACTAATGCTCTTTTTATTTTTTTTCCCTTTTTTGTGGTACTGGGGATCAAATCCAGAAAAAAAAATCTACCTTCAAGCTAGACGTAAGCCCTTTTTATTTTTTGTCTTAAAACAGAGTCTTGCTAAGTTTCTGAGAGTCTCACTAAGTTGCTGAGGGTGGCCTCAAACCTGTGCTCCTCCTGTCTCAGCATCCCAAGTGCACCACAGTGCCTGGTTAAAAAGTTGTTTATTTTACTGATTTGACACTGTGACTTTTTTTATAGAAAGAGGTTATCTTATACTATTGAGAATAAGTCACCATAATATTCTAATGCTGGTAGGAATGGGAGTACTTTTTGCTCTTATACAAAGTTGTGAGGAGATGCCTTGATTTCATAGTTGCCATTTCTTCTTTTTTTTAACTTTTTATGTTCATTTATTGGTGCATTGTAATTATACATTTTGATATATGTCAGGGTATCAACTTCATATATGCACACATTGCACATTTAGTCCTCCCTTCATCCCCACCCTATTCCCTCCCTCTTCCCTCCCTTTCATGCTCTGGATAGTGATTGAGTCTTATAGGTTTGTGTATGTACATCATGTGCTATAGTGTGTTTCCCTTCACCCCCCTCCCAACTCCCTCAGTTAGGTCACCTTCTTTGTCCATCTAAAGATTTCTTCTTCTTCCCTTCTAAGTCCCTTCTAAGTCCCATTCTATCTAGCTCCCACAGATTAGGGGGAACATCCGACTTTTTACTCTTAGTGACTTACTAATATCGCTTAGCATGATGTTCTCTAGTTCTCTCCATTTCCCTGCAAATGATGTGATTTTGTTCTTCTTTGTGGCTGTGTGAAATTCCATTGTGTACATATCCCATAGTTTTGTGATCCATTCATCTGTTGATGGACACCTTGGCTGGTTCCAAAGTTTGGCAATGGTGAATTGTGCAGCTATAAACATAGATACACATGCATTAGTCTGGTAGTTGGGTTTTAGTTCTTTGGGGTAGATGCCTAGAAGTGGTATTGCTGGGTCATATGGTAGGTTTATTCCCAGTCTTCTGAGGATCCTCCACACTGTTTTCCAAAGCAGTTGCACTAATTTGCAATTCCACCAACAGTGTATTAGAGTTCCTACTTCTCCACATCCTCGCCAGCATTTGTTGTTGTTTGTGTTTTTAATGATTGCCATTCTAATTGGGGTTAGGTGAAATCTCAGGGTAGTTTTGATTTGCATCTCTCTGATTGCTAATGATGTTGAACATTTTTTCATGCATTTATGGGCCATTTGTATTTCTTCTTCTGTGAAGTGTCTATTCAGTTCACTTGCCCATTTTTTGATTGGGTTGTTTGTTTTTGTTTCTTTGTTTCACTGGCTTGTTTGTTTGTTTTACCCCTTGGGATTAATGCTTCCTTCACTACTGTCTAATACTCTTTCAGAATGTCATTGGATTTCTAGATTTTTTTGCCTGGTATAACTTACTAGAAATTGGAGGGGCTTTCCTATGACACTAGGTAGTTAATTTTAAAATGCACAATGTTAATTTTATCCACAATTCTAAGACAGTGTACTTCTGAAGAGGTAACAAAGGTAATCATTCTTCTTCTTTAAAGAAGATCCATTCAATGAATGTTATTTTATCAGTTTAAATACTTATGTTTATATTTATCAGTTCTTTTATGAGTTCAGGACCTTGCTTTAGATGGTAGACATTGATGAATGTTATATGTTAGATAAGTACAGGGAAAATCCTCTGGATTTTTTTTAATGCAGATGAAAACCAACAAGTAAAAAATTTGCAAAATTCAATCATCAAAAATTTGGAAACTAATATTGCCTCTTTCCTAGATCAGCAAAACCAGGCTTGCCACAGGGAGTCCATTCCAGTAGATGCTTACTTGTGTTACAGAGACACCTCTGAAGGATCTACCGAAAGACCATGGGTACTAAGCTTCAGCCAGAACAGTGAAGCAGTTACATGGGAGGAAAGAGACCCACAACCTTGTAGCAGTCACTTGAACCTGGATGAACTGTGATCCCTGAAGGACAACTAAGCCTGATGAAGAAAGGAAGTTCAGAGTTCAGTCTCACCATGAAATTAAGAGTATTGCCAAGTAGGTAGCTTCATTTATAAATAGCTTTTTAAGTCCAAACAATGTCAATCTCAATAACAGGTACAGGGAATGGGAGTGAGTGGGGTGGATCCGGTAGGAAACACACCAAGCGCTGTGTGCAGGTATGTCCCTGTCACTCCGAACCTCATTATGATGTATAATTACAATGCACCAATAAAAGCATAATGATAATAGAAAACCAGAAATGATATTTGAATTAAGCACAGTAGTAAGTAATAACTTAACAAAAATCGAGGCGTAATTCAGGAGCTTGTTTTCCTTGTGTCAATCGTTAGCTTTAGAATGCACATAGCTACCTGGTGCTCCAGTAAGTGTTTTCTTTTAAATATTTTAATAACATCTTTACTGAGATATAATTCATATGCAATAAAACCTACCCCTATATACAGCATATAGTTCACTGGGTTCTAGTAAGTGTTTTGTGTGAAAAAAAAATTGGGAAATACTTCTCAGTAATTCTTTCCTCAATGGAACTTTGCAAAGGAGTGCTGGGGGTAATTGACTTGTAATTTCTGATCTCAAGTCATTGGGGTCACAAATTGAGATTTGTCAGGGGAACTTGAGCTATTTCAATCTAGGCAGTTTTGTACATTGGAAGGTAGGTGATTTTCAGCATGCGAAGGCATGAAGTTTGTGCTTTGGTCCAAGATTCACTGAAGTCTGGCAAGCTTGGGGGTTGGCAAGTATAATACAGAGGAAGGGAGAGTTGAAATTAAGTCAGAATGGATAAACACCGCCTTCACTCCTGGAAAGCTAAAGATCAAATGTAAAACCGTTCTGCAGCAGAAAACTGCGAAATCTCTAAGCCCTAAACTCCTTTTAAATCAACAATAATGAAAATTTCTAACTAGGAATCTAGTTAGAAATGAGAGAAACAATCTCCAAAATTTTTATAAAGTCAGATAATGTCCGCGTTAGACAGAAAATAACTTGGAGTAAATATTTTGTATCTTAAATAGAAAAATAATTTAGCTGTTGAACTTCTTCAACCTCGCTTTAATTTAAACTATATGAACCCTAAATTGTTCTAATTAAAGCCTGTCATTAACTTTGAAACTTCAACTCGGCATAAAAAATCTGGCATAAAGTGATGTTAAATATTTTTTACCCAGTCATAAATGATTGAATTACTTCATGAGCTGTTTTGCACAAGGACCAAGATGAGCTAAGCCAATAAATGAAGAGATCTGTGTGATTTTGGGTAAGTATTATGCAATTGCAAAGGGCAATTTGTGTCATTTATTTCTTAATTGGGAGAGAAAGTGCAATGTTTCTGCAGTTTCTAGGTGCAGAAAGGATTCCAAAATCTCCTCACTCCACAAAGGGCAAGACAGAAATGCATGTGGAGGCAAGGGGCTGCTCATGGGTGTGAAAATGCTAACGTTGTGCAAGGTGGCATCTTCCTCTTAACTTTAGGTCTAGCATACCTGCAGGAAGATAGTTATTCAACTATCTTCAAGACCTTTTCTCCTTTGAGAAATATAAAGATAACTAGATCATGTGATGGAGCCTGCTGATAATACAGGAAAATTGAAGTGAAAAGATGTAGGTACCTGAAAAATAGCTCTAAAACAATATGGCATGTGTGTTCAGACTATATGGACCACAGATATTTTCCCATTGGGAAAGACACACGTGCTTGCAACATTTGAGACCTTCTTAGTCACATACGAATAGGCCTTGGGCTCGGAACCATTCCTTACCAAGAGGAAAAGAGTTCTCAGAAGCTGGACTCAGCATCTGGTCTGGGAATATCTTTGTTCTGCGACCAATGCGTCCACATTTTATCTGCTTGAATGCATGCATCTGTGGCCCTCTTTCAGATTGCTATACTTCAGACCCTTGGAGGGGAAGGTGGGAATTCTTCAGCTTGTAGCATGCGGACTTCAGATGTGTGGTTGGCAGAAGAGTGGATCTGCTGGCCATGGGGACACGAGGCACGGCAAGGAGCTGAATGCTACATGTAGTCTCTCTCCTCTCTTGCTATCAGTAAATGCTGAACTGTGTGGATCTGCTGTGGCGTTGTCTGTTCTCGGGGACCTGGAATTGTGCACTGCCATCCTCCAAGGTGGCACTTATCTATCATTTAACACGACCACATGCATGCAGCTCAGCCTCACCAGGCAATGGTCACCGAAACAGTATAGGAACAGAAGTGACAGCATTCTGCACCAATGGTCTAGGAAGCAGCTAGACATTGGGATATTGATTGATTGGATATTGATAAGCACAGAAGGACTCAGAGACCCACCCATTTATGTGTTTGGCACACAGAGATGAGTAGAGAGTAGAAATCAATGGACACACCAGAGGCTGAAGCAAAGGATTGTCTGCAATTGGGGATTTCCACAGCAAATCAGTGTCTTGAAGGGTTGGAAGAGTAGAACAGAAATGAGATGGTGACAGGAGAGTCACCTTGAAGCTGATTCCCTTGATTAGTAAATGACAAGAGAGAAAATGTATCAAGGAATCTTCTCAGAAGACACGTGCCCAATTACTACCGAAGAGTTTCAGATAATGTGTAAGTTTAGATTGAGGAAACTCTCCAAGATGGAGATTGGTGCTCTGTAGTTATGCTGAACATATTTAACCACTGGTACAGCAGGAGCCCCGACCCCACAGAGTGGGGGCAATCAAAAGAACATCAGTCCTGCTCTACCCGTGGGCGAGGCAGTGGGGATCCACTTAGGAATTTTGAGCTGTAGAGTGATGCAATCAATGTGCTTCTAAGAAACACTGATAAACCGCAGCGGAAGGATGAAAGGGGATAAGGCACGCAATCCAGCTTGCATGCTTTTTGCCACCATGATATATTCAGGAACTCAATTAGGGTTGTAGCAGCTAGAATATAAATGAAGGAGAGACATGAATAGATTTGGAAGATTCATTAGTATTAGAATGTTGGGGGGATAGAGTTCTTTCTGAGGACTGGAACCTATTTATAAGGAAAATTCATGATATCTGCCATATTTCAGTTCTTAAATATTATCCAAATGCCCATATGTTTAAGGCTTGGTCCCCACGCCTTGGAAAGTGGTAAAAACTTTAAGAGGTGGGGCCTCATGGGAAGAAGTTAGGTCATATGGAAGCTTGACCCTGGAGGGGATTTAGGACTCTGGCCTCTCCTTTTTCTCTCTTGCAATTTCTGATGATAAGGTGAATGGGATTCTGCCACCAAGGACTCCCACCATGATCTGCTGCCTCACCACAAGTCCAGTGCACTGTGGCCAAAGCATTGTGGATTGAAACCTCTAAGTCTGTAAGCTAAAAATAAAACTATTATTAAGTTGATTTATATCAGGTATTTGTTACAGGATCAGAAAGTTGACTAACAGAACACTCCTAAATAGAAACCATGAGCTGGGCATGGTGGCACATGCTTGTAATCCAGTACTTGGGAGGCTGAGACAGGAGGATTGTGGTTTGCGGCCAGCCTCAGCAACTTAGTGAGGCCCTCTGCAACTTAATGAGACCCTGTTTCAAAATAAAAAATAATATAGGGCTGGGGGTGTAGCTCAGAGGTAGAATGCCCCTGGGTTCAATCTCCAGTAACACATACACACACATACACACACACACACACACACACACACACACACACACACACACAAAGAAAAAAATAGAAATCATGATATAGGATCATTCTGATAAAGGAAAAACACGTGTAAAGGTTAAGATATAGTGTCAGACACACCTGCTCAGTCTTTTTAAAACATGGATACTTGAGCATATTATTGGACTCCTCTATAACTCAATTACTTCATCTATAGAAGGAAAATATAATCGTATGTCTCTCATGGTGTTCTGGGCTTTTGAAATCAGTGTTATTCAGAGAAACAGAATCAATAGGAGCTAGAGATCTGTATATCCATATCTAAAACTCTATGCATGCGTGTATTTATTTGTATGTATGTATCTATCTACCTATCGTCTATCTATCTAGAGAGATAAGGAATCGGTTCATGCAGTTATGGAGGTGGACAGTCCTATGATTTATAGGGTGAATCAGAAAGCTAGAGACCCAGGAAGAACCCATGTTTCAATTTAAGTCTGAAGGCAGGAAAAGAATGGCTTCCCTGTTCATGAGGTCAGGCAGGAAGAGGTCTGTCTTATGTGTTATTTGCTCTGTTCAGGCCTTCAACTGACCATGTGAGACTCACTTGTATTTAGGGGGCACCTGTTTCACTGAGTTGACTGCTTCCTGGGGCAATACCATCCAGACACCCTCACAGATACACCCAGGATAGTGTTTGGACAATCGTACGCCCAGTCAGGCTGACACGTGAAATTAGCCATTGCAGAGGCCGAGTAGTGTAGTGTGTGCACAAGACTCCGCGGAGTGCATTGCAAATCCAGTGGGCTCCATAAAGTGGGCGCTCCATAAAGTTCTTCTATTGCTGATGATGGCGACAGCTGTGAGACAGGGATCCTGCAGTACCTAACAGCTGGTTTAGGACTGAGAGTGAAGCATGCTGAGTCATTCCATCACACTAAGTTAGATTCATAGAGTAGTTAAGATTTTAAAAGATGAGTATAAAATCATTTTTGTTGAATGAGAAAAGGAAGTAAGGAGTGAAAATGTGAATGAAAGCTTACTGACATTTCAAGAACCAGGGAAGACCAACTGTGATGTAAGAGAGAAGGCGAAGCCAGATGTGGTAGCACACACCTGTAATCCCAGTACTTGGGAGGCTGAGACAGGAAGATCACAGGCTCAGGACTGTCTCAGGAACTTAGCAAGACCCTCAGCAAACTAGTGAGACCTAATTTAAAAAAAAAATGGTCTGAGGGTATAGCTCAGAGGTAGAATGCCCCTGGGTTCAATCCCCAGTACCACAAAAAAGGAAATAAAGAAAGAAATAAAGAAAGAAAAAGAAGAAGAAGAAGAAGAAGAAGAAGAAGAAGAAAAAGAAAGAAAGAAAGAAAGAAAGAAAGAAAGAAAGAAAGAAAGAAAGAAAGAAAGAAAGATAGATGGCTCCTATTCGGAAATAGGCTATGACTGGCGATCTCTGGAAGTTCCATTTCAACTGACTCAGTGAGTCTTTTAGAGATGCTTTCACAATCAACAGAGCCAGGTGGGATATGGAGGAAAACACACCAAGCGCTGTGTGCATGTATCGTTATAATGTATAATTACAATGGGCCAACAAAGTATATTAAAAAAAGAGGCAGCCAAATATCAGTATGCTGTGCCAATAACCACCATGCTGGAGTTCAAGGAACCCACAATGGATATTGTGCTACTTTCCTAGGACTGTCACAACAAGGTACCATAGACTAAGAGGCTTGGACAACAGAAATCAATTGTACATAGTTCTGGAAGCCACAGGTACAAGATCAAGGTGTTGCAGGTTTGGTTCCTTCTAAGGATGTTGACAGAAAATCTGTCCCATGCCTGTCTCCTGGCTCGTAGTGGTTTGTTGCCAGTTCAGGTGTTCCTGCTCAGTGGTGTCCTGTGTGTCTCAGTTCATCTTCCCTCTGCTCAGATCTCTTTCTCTTCCTTTGTATGGAACAGTCATGGCCGATCAGGACTCTCTAACTTCATCTTGAGTAGTTATACCTGTAGTCACCCTATTCCAAAATAGGGTCAAGTTGAGGTTCTGGGCATAAGACTTTAATATGTGAATTTGGGGAGTACAATTCATCCCAATACAGGTATGATGCTTGTCTTCAAAGTGGTTTAGAAGTCATCTAATTTTTTGTGTATTTGTGCTAAATACAAAAATTAAAGGGAGGGAGAGAGGAGGAGGGAGAGGAAAGGAGAGAGAAAGAGGGAAAATTTCAGCTGGATACATTTTTCTGATGCCAAAGGAACAGCTCTGCAATGATCAGAGAAACCCAGTGATGGTCTGGGCTCCCCATAAAGTGCAGACTCCCTGGAGCAGTGGTTCTTGGGAGGGAGGCACTATTTTACCCCCATGAGACATTTGAAAATGTCTGGAGACATTTTAGATTCTTACAATGTGGAGGCAGCATTGGAACTGGAGTCCAGTGTGTAGAAGTTAGGGATACCGATGATCGACCTACAACATCTAGGAGAACCTCTCTAAACGAAGACCCATCCCACCCAGGAGATCAGTAGAGAGCAGTAGGACCATGCACGGTTGGGACACCATTCCCTAAGGTGTTTAGAAAGGGATTCCTGGGAAGGCATTCCTGTACTGCAGGGAGTTTCAGGCAAATGATCCTAAAATATCTTCTAACAGCAAAATTCCGCGTCATTGAATTGTGGAGACTGTCAGCTTCTTTGGAATTGTTTCTTTCCTCGACACCACCATGCTGCTGCTGCTGTGGTGAAGGCTCTCAGCATTTAGTATCTGCAATTCATTCCCGTAACTAGCACCTTCATCATCTGGATGACGGGTTCTATCTCGGGGTGTTGAACTTGTATCTGTTCATTTCATCCAACAGATGAACAGACTGTATGCTGGGCACATTTCTAGGTCCTAAAGACATAGATGATGGTAAAACAGATGGAGTCTCTGTCCTCATGAAACTCACTTTCTGGTGGGGGAGGGAACAGTAACAACACTGTGAGTGCCACGAGGAGCAATGGCAGGGTAAGGGCAGAGGAGGAGAGTGAAGCTGCACGCGGGATGCCAGTGTGGGGATGGGTGGGACTGGTCCCCAGCACAGACCCTTTCTTCTCTCTTCCTGCAACATTGGCTTCTGACTAAATAATCGCAGACTCCGTAATACTGGCTTACGCGCTTCTCGCAGGACAGTTTTAGCCGTTTCAACTCACAGGCTCACGAAGAAGAAATCTTTAGATGGACAAAGAAGGTGACCTAACTGAGGGAGTTGGGAGAGGGGTGGAGGGAAACACACTATAGCACATGATGTACATACACAAACCTATAAGACTCAATCACTATCCAGAGCATGAAAGGGAGGGAAGGGGGAGGGAATGGGGTGGGATTGGAGGGAGGGCTGAATGTTCAGTGTGTGCATGTATGATGTTCATACCCTGACATATATCAAAATGTATAATTACAATGCACCAATAAATGAACTTAAAAAAATAAAGGAATCTGTAAAGAAGAAGGAAAGGAATTATAACCTTATAGAAAGGTTTTTCTTTTAACTTTTTTATTATAAAAATTGCTTTTATGCATAAAAGTCTAGAGGGTAGTATAATATATCTAGCATCTATTTTCAAGGGCTGCTAAAAGTTTAGGCACATTTCCCACTAATTTATAAGAATGTGACTTACGAAACAATAAGTGGTTATCACGCCTTGCTGTATTTTTTTAGAAGTGAAAATGAGTGAACATCAATAAAGCTTCCTCTCAGTTATGATGGACTTAGAGGATTCTTAGAGCCCTATATGTAGGGACATTCTTCTCCCCAACAAAGTACAGGTATTACTGGGATGGAGCTGGTCTCATTGAAGGAAAATCAGCTACCTGGTAGACCTCATATGGACAACCAGCACATAATGTCATCCAAAGGGTGTGCACCTGTCTCTCTTACTTACTTTGATAGAGTTACTTTCATGACATTTTCCCGACTCGAGCTGTCAGTGAATGTATATTGTAAATTGGTTTTATTTGTATATAATTATTCAGAGTGGGTCAGATGAGTTTTAGTGTCCCCTGCTCCCCAGGGAAGCCATGTCCCTTACTAAGGACATCTTCACTGCACCTCTGTAGAAGTAGAGAGCATTTGTCTCCTTAAGGGTTTGAGCAGGCTGACCTCTTCCTAGCAGGTCACGGAAGCAGGCAGCTCAGAAAGAGACTGTCCCAGGAGTGGTACGTGCTTTGCACGCAAAACAAATGTCATCGCTGCGAAACGGGCATCTGGGCAAAGAGATTCCTAAGCAAAACCTGAGCTATTTCAGTTACTATTCAATAATTATAAAATAAATGTAAAGGGAATGGGCATCCTCCTAAAGGAAACTTTGAAAGCCAATACACAAGAATGCCTGGAGGAAATTCTTATGGTTATACATGAAACTCCATTTAGGGCAATTTTCAGACTTTCCCCCCAAAAGCATCAATAACTTGCATAATAATGGACTCAACTGTTAGCAATAAGATGTTTGAAGTGCATACTCTCCTGCTTTATGGAGGTACTGACCTTTGTCAAAGTGAAAAGACTTTAAACAGTTTGCCCCATCCATCTTCGGACTCAATATTATGGACAACTACACACAGTTTAAAATATTCTGTGTCTCAAGTCTGTTCCCTACTGCACTATCAAAGTATTCAATTTCTTAGTAATGGATAGAAACCACTTTATTCTGCATGGTTGGAAGTTGCTATTTTATGTTTGGAAATGTATTATGTGTCAAGAACAGTGTGAATAACAAATATCTGTGTTACTGGCCAACTCATATTCACATGCTCTAAAATCTCAGCAAATTTTGTGAGCACTGGGACAGATTTCTCAACAACATAGTTAAGTCCTTCACTAACAGTATTTTGGAGCCATTCTGTGGATCCAAAATAAAGACCTCAAATCCATTTATCTCCAGCATTTTCCTCCTAACTAGACTGCCTTTTCCAGGAAAATTGGCAGGTGGTAAATAACAGCATTGGGCATTCAAAGCATAGACTGCTATTTGTCCTGATTTAGAAGAAAGACAGCATCTATACCAGTATGGGAAAAAGCCTTCAGATAACTTAGTATTAAATAAAAAAATCTAGGAGACATTCTGAACGGGAAGATGGTATTTGGGTGATGAAAGTGTAAATTCTGTCATTCAATAGAAATGCTAGAATTTTGGAGATAGAGGGAACCTCAGGGTTATTCTGGTCCAAACACCCTGTATTATAGGTGGGATAATTGAAGTCCAGCGATGTTAAGTGACTTGTCAAAGTGCAGTGTGACAGCCCAATAGCACTGCAAACCAAGTCTCCCAATCTTGCAGCTTTTTACTCTGTGATTTTCCTTTCCCCTGACTCAACTGTGCAGCCTCAATGCCATGGATAACTGACATGGAAACGAGGCTCCATCCAAGAACATCTTTATTCCCAATTGAGAAACTTCTACTGAATGGAATTTGGAAGAGGAATTTTGCTCTTGCTCTGTGTGTGTCTGTTACATCCCTATTTAGATGTAGTTTCTATTCCATGCATCCCACCAATTTTAAGTATACAGTTCAACGATTTTTAGTGTATTCACGAATGGTGTGTAGCTATCACTACAAACAGCATTTTATCACCCCCAAAGAAACCCTATACACATTAGGAATTGTTCTCCATTTTCTTCATCCCCTGCAGGCCTGGGCGAAAACGTATCTACTTTCTATCTCTATAGAATCGTCTTCTGTACAGTTCATCCAATGGAATCTTAAGATTCGTGGCATTTTGTGACTGGCTTCTTTCACTTAACATGATAGTTCTGAGTTTCATTCTTGTGGCCGTATGCATCCATACTTCATTTCTCTTTAAACAATATTCTTAAACATCATGTGGCTGTGGCATGGCTGATTTACCCTTTCATCAGTTGCTGGACTTTTTTTGTTTCATTTTTTTGGCTACTGAGAATGATGCTCATTTGCAAATTCATATACACGTTGTTGTGGGGACATAAGTCTTCTTTTTAATTACTTGTGAGTTACAGTAGTCGCTCCTTATCCATGGCTTTGTTTTACACACTTTCAATTACCCATAGTTAAGCATATTGCATAAATGAAAATTTTCAGAAGTAAAAAAAAAATCCATAGAGCTGGGCATGGATGGTGGTGCAGGCCTATAATCTCAGTACTTGGGAGTCTGAGACAGGAGGACCACAGGTTTGAGGCTAGCCTTAGGAGCATAGTGAAACCATCAGTAACTTAATGAGACCCTGTTTCAAATAAATTTCAAATAAATCAATAAATAAGTAAATAGGTAAATAAATAAATAAATAAGACTGAGGATGTAGAGTATAGGTAGAATGTCTCTGGGTTCAATCCCCAGTACCAAACACACACACACACACACACACACACACACACACTCCTAAGTTTTAACTAACTTTTATTGCAGTGTATTTTTTTTTTTTGCGGTACCGGGGATTGAACCCAGGGGCAGAAGTTCTACCTCCGTGCTACACCCCCAGCCCTATTTTTTTTATACTTTATTTTGAAACCGGGTCTCACGAAGTTGTGGAGGGCCTCACTAAGTAGAGAGAGAGAGAGAGAGAGAGAGAGAGAGAGAGAGAAAGAGAGAGAGACAGGGAGAGAGAGAGGGAGAGAGAGAGAGAGAGAGACAGGGAGAGAGAGAGAGCTGAGGCTGGCCGCAAACCCGGATCCTCCGGTCTCCGCCTCTCAAAGTACTGGGATTACAAGCGTGCACCACCACGCCCGGCTCAAACTTCTTAATTTTTTCTATTTCCTCTTGATGCTCTGAACTTTATGACCTATCAGGAAGAAGGCCAGGTTAGAGCGCCGTGAGATTCAGGACCCACTAGCCTGCATCTAAGGGTGGTGGGTGGTACTCTTTGCTTCCTTCAGTCTAACTGGAAAGAGTCTCGCCATTAACTACTTTAGCACTCTCTATGAGGTAGCTTGCTTTTTTTTTAATTAAAAATCCAAACTTAGTACCTCACTGTGGGCACAGTCATATTTCTTTGCGCCACTGATGATGGCTTGGCCCTTGACTCCCTTTGGCCAATAGAATGCATGCAGAAATCTGGCAGAAACTTTGACTGTCCCGAATCACCACATCTCCTCCCTGTCTCAAGACAAGCAAGCAGTGTCTCTGTAGAAGCCACTCCATCCTCTTCATCCTGAAGTGGAGGTGAGGGGTGGTGGTGGTGCCAGGTGACCACAGTGTTGAGCTGGAGAGAGAAAAGCCATACCAACAATCAATCAAATAGACAAGCAACAAATACAACCACCGTTGCTGTCAGTTTGGTATTGTTACCACTGTGGAATGTAACCTGTCCCACTGGTCACAGTCAGTTAAGGCTCCTGAGTTCTGGGTGTTGCCAAAAAATGATGCCATGGGTCTTCTCATGACTCTATGCTGCACTTCATCTTCCAGAGCAGAAGAGTCCTGAGACCTGAGGTCTGGCTTCTTGAGACCTCACTCTCTTCTGCAAACTGTCCCTACAGCTGTTGGCTCTCACCCCTCTACTCAGTGAGCCTTGGATCAAATCCAAGAGGTACATTTGGGGGCATATAAGAGACATGTGGACGTTTTTGTCCTTATCCACCTGCTAAAGTAAGCAACTAAGTTTGGAGGGAATGTTGTTTCTCCAGGAAAATTTAGCTTTGAGTTGAAAACAAGCCTAGAAAGTTAATCTGAAAGAGATCTCTTTGTGGAAAAGTTATGAGTAAGTGAAAAGAGAGGAGTGTGATATGATATACTGTCATGAATACATCTGTGTTTTCCTGAAAATACCATAATAAGAGAGGAAATATAAAATTAACGATTTTTCCAGGTAAGCAGCTCCCAGAGCACATATTTAGAGTACGGGCAGTTAGCTAGAACCTATTCAATGAACCAACTAATCTCAAATACTCATTATATCAGAATAAGAGTTCAGAATGTGTATTTCCCACTCATAGTTTTTTTTTTAATGTTTTTAAGCCAACACTAACCTGCTTTCTTTTTTTCTAACAAAATAATGTGCAAGAAAATGGAGTTTGTGAGAAAGTTTCAATTTTTGCCCTTCTAAATTCAATAAAGGAAAGTGTATTCTTTTAAATGACATAGGGGTTACCAACATGGCTTTCTACAGGGGTCAGTGTAATCTATAAATCAGGACCCTGTTTAGTCATTCAATCTTTTTGTACTTCTCTTACTTTTATCTGAGTGAAAGCAAAACTAATTTTTAAAATTATCATAGTGTTTTAAAAATTTTCTTTTTCATTGCTTCTAGGATTAGCCAATGATTGATTAAAAACTATTACTATTAATATATACACAATCAGTTTTAACATATTTACTACTTCCAGAAGAAAACTCTATTATATCTTATTAATTCTTTTTATTTTTTAATTTCCTTTCATAGAGTCTGAAAGAACCAAATGGTACTGGGGACTGTGAGACTTCTTTTGTCTGACTTAACAGTATAAAAATCACAAGATTTGGAAGCATTGTTTTCTTGTCTTGACACTACTGAAATTATAATTCTTGGAATTTGATGAAAATACAAGAACTCATTTCTAAGTTATCAATGTTCCAGAGTCTTGTAAGTTTCAGACTGTTTTTAAATCAACAAGATGTGTTTAAAAAACCATGCAGACCAAATACATCTGGTTATGTTTTCTCCAACTTCTCCAAGACAATTTACCTTTGGATTGAGACCAACTTTTGAAATTTAAGCTGGAAAAGAATTGTTTTGTTTAAAGGTTATGAACAAGAGAAAGAGCAGACTAGGCTATGCATTCAGGTATACCATTGTTTCCTCCTGCAAACACCACAATAAGAGGGGAAGTTCACAGAACATCAAGAAAATAATGGAAGGAAATGCACAGCATGGTTCTCATATCCTCACCACAAGGCAGCGAATGAAACAGGAAGTGTGAAGGTGTACGATTATTTGACTATACATACTCCTGGGTTGAAATGTAACATCATTTGCCAACACAGACTCCCTTTGGTAATGATGGTAGACCTGTTTCTAGCCATTTTTTCATCTTCACTTAACAAGAAATAAGCCTGTTTTGGTAAAGTGATCTTCAAAGGACCTTGCCTTGGGAAATCTAAAACTATGTATTCTTTCTTCTGTCGTCAAACCAAGTACCTGGGTTTTAGTTACTTTATAGGGACTACAGAAGCACTTATAATCAGTTATTTTTTTCTTGGACAAAAGGTAATTATTAGGCGATTAGTAACATTATTATTGTAAAGTTATTAAGGGCTTAATTCTCATGTAAATACAAAGCCTAAATATAGCCAACCTGTTTATTTTTTACTGATTCAGGTTACCATAATGGATCCAATCAATTTGTGCTAATTAGCAATTCTATAGCAGGAAGACTGGGAAAAGATGTGAATTGCCCGGGCTGTGGTCCCCTTAGCAGCAAAGCAAGAATGACATATAGATACTTCAATTTCCATTTGAAGGGATGCGTAAGACTGTAACACATAACACTCACAGTGCATCACACGTATTTGACCTCCATTTTTTTTTATTTTTTTGGTGCTGGGGATAAAACTCAGCACAAACTATGCAAGCCCTATACCCCCAGCCCTTACATATGTTATTTTAGAAATTGCATTCAGCTAGAATCCAGAGGTGCACAGGGGCTTCAGCACAACCTTTAATAATCATCATATGACCATACCCTCAGTGTCTTATAGCCAAACACTATGAATTAGAACCTCGTTCAGTGACAGCAGGTGGTTGAGGAAGGGGAAAAAATATTCCTTGTCTCTTGGAGACAAGTTGGCAGTGTGAGGGCCAGAAGCTTGCCAGGGATGTTTCTAGAGAAGTTATGACATCTCTTTGGAAATGAAGGGCTGCTTTATAATTCAAAGCAATATTCAGCTGAGCATCTACAATTTTCCTTGCCTTCTCTTTGCTCTTGCTACTTAATAAAGGCAGTTTTAGAAATATTAGCCTTTCCTGAAGTCCAAAGGGATATTTCATTTCCATTTTAGATCAACATTTTAAAGGGTGGTAAGAGGGTAATCACAGGGTGAGAATCTCAAGAGAAGGCGGGAGCCCATAGGATCAGATTCCAGGGAGCCTACCCTACAATTCCTCTGCCATCTGGAGGGTCTCCCTTCCGGTACTCTTTCCTGCTAAGCTCTTGACTTTTCTTTAAAACTAAATGTCATTCTCCTCTAAGTCCTGGAAAACAGTTAAGTGGGATCTATTTGGCTCAAGCCATAGAGTAAGTGATTCAAGGAAACAATGGGCAGACGGAGTTCAGTTTGCAAGAAAGGGAAAATCAATTTCAACCCAGGACATCACTTATTCAAGTATTAGGATGACTTCAGCTTCCCAAGAAATATTCAAAGTGGATTGTTTTTCCAGCCTTCAACAAAATTGGTGTTTTACATGATTTGTCTTCAGAATCAGATCTTTCTCTGGTTTCCTCTCTCTGCTTCTCAGAATGCTCCCTGCATGGCAGTTTCTTTTGGATCTAACATTGTTGATAGTATTAGCTGTTTTGGTTCACCTACTTCTTTTACCTCAGGAAAATATATCAGTCTTATTTGTCATTTCCTTTCTGTTGGAGATTTTTACCTCACCCAAATAAATGGAATTCTTAAAGGGAGACTTTGCATCTGCATTTAGCATGGGTGATATGGCAGAAAGAGTGTTGAGGACACTTTTTGGTCTGAGGGACCATGACCCAGAAATGAGCATGGTTCACTGGTGATCTTGGTGTTTATTTTCAAATTATCTCCCAATATGAGGCTTGTATGAGACCTGCTGGAACTCTAAGCAGTGGGCAGAACTCCTTCCCATTTTAAGACATTTGGAAATCTTTGAGTATTATAATCACCCATGTTTACACTGATCTTTTAAGAGGAATTGGGCCAGGCATGGTAATTCCAGTACTTGGGAAGATGAGACAGGTGGATCACAGGTTTGAGGTCAGCTTCAACAATTTAGTGATATAGCCGGGTCAAATGGTGGGTCCATTCCCAGTTTTCTAAGGAATCTCCACACTGACCTCCATAGTGGTTGAACTAGCTTGCAATCCCACCAACAGTGTAGAAGAGACCCAGTTTCCCCACATCCTCGCCAACATTTGTTGTTGTTTGACTTCTTAATGATTGCCATTCTTATTGGGGTCAGATGAAATCTTAGAGTAGTTTTGATATGCATCTTCCTGATTGCTAATGATGTTGAACATCAAACCAAAGGGATTGAAACCAGAAAACTACAGTAATATATGCATACCCATGTTCATAGCAGCACAGTTCACAGTGGCCAACTCATTGGAACCAACCTAGATGTCCATCAACAGATGAGTGGATTACAAAATTGTGGGAAATACACACAATGGAATTCTACTCAGCAATAAAGAAGAACAAAATAACATCATTTGCAAGAAAGTGGAAGGATCTGGAGAACATTATGTTAAGAGAGATCAGTCAATCACAAGAAAAGAAGGGACATATGTTTTCATTAATATGTGCAACCTAAGGAGTAGTAGGGTCACACAAGGGACTCTGGTTGATAATAGAGAACCCTCAGCAGAAAAAGGGAAGTGGTACAAGGGAAGGGGGAGGGCAAGAAAGAAGGGAATTAATGGAATTACTATCATAAACAATATGTACATGTGAAAATATACCAATATCATTCTTGGTACTTCATACAGGTGGGGGGAGGTGGGGGGTACTAAGAGCTGTGTGCATATATGTTAACATCAAATAGATATTCATTGCAATGTAAGACTCCAATGCACCAATAAAAGCACGTTAAAAAAACAAAAAAAATACAATTTAGTGAGACCTTGTTTCAAAATAAAAATTGAAAAGTGCTGGGGGTGTGAGTGTGTAGGGGCATTGGAGGTAGAATGCCCCGGGGTTCCATCCCCAGTAACAAAATAACAAAAACAACAAAAAAGGAATCAGATGGGGTATAACCCATTTAAACTGAAGGTCTGTTTCAGAATATGGATCATATTCTTACTCTCCAAATATAAACCACAACTTCAGAACTCTAGGGCCAGTCCCCAAATTCAACCAAAATCTTGTAGATAGAATTGGTTTATATCATTAAAAATGAGCTAAATAGTAGTTGAGGTTTTAGAAAATCCATTGCTTCATATCAATCCAACTATATTTGCTTGAGAATTTCCATTAGTTAAATTTTCTTCTCCTTTATTGGGCAAGAGCAGAATCTATGGATAATCTTACAATTTTTGGAATGTGCTCATATTTCTTGTGAAGGAATTAATTTTTTCAGAGAAGGTTTAACTACATGGATTCTTTCATTATGTTTGTATGATTCTGAACTTTGAAAAAGAACCAAAAAGCCAAAGTATTAGAGAGATTCTTAGCAGGTGACATTATGTTTGTTCTCTTCTTTTTTTAAAGTACATGAATATTTTGGATTAAAAAAAACCCTACCTTAAACTCTTTGTTTAGTGAATATTGGCACAAGATGATGGTAAGATATGAACTTTCCAAGCGTAGAAAAGTGTGTCCCATCTGTATTGTAGGGACTATCATGTTATAGATGTACAGTAAATATTTGTAGGATGAAGGAATGAGCGTGAGAGTGATGTGCCTCCAAAACTGGATAACTATTTGTTTTCAAAGTGGGTTCTGTTGACTTAGCTGGTTAAACTGACTCATATTTGCTTCTACATCATTGTTCCATGTGTATCACACTTCTTTCTAAAAGAATTGCCTACCCAGTAAGTAGCAAGGTACGGATCTTCAGTTAAGTTAGAACCAGCAGATCAGCTCTATGCTTTATTTGGGGTGGGGCATCCCTTTGAGAAAACAAGAGCAGAAAACTGACAATTTGTCTTAAGTGCTAGTGTCCCTAATGGAACCTGGTTTCAAATACTTTAGCCTTGATTTTCAGGATACATACTTAAACTAGAGTCAGTGCCCTGGGCCAAGTTATCATGGTAGTTATAGCTGAGGTAATCCCTGAGGAAACCAGGATCCAGACTGTATGGGGTGGTATAAAGGATGATGTCAACACCTTGAATTAAATCCTGAATATATATGTGTATGCTCCACCATAGAGAACGTTTTATTTAAATGTACATGTAATATTACATTTTCTTGGCCATATAGGTGAAAATAAATAGTCAAACATCACTCTATTGTAGACTAAAGGCATTCAAGGATATAGACATGCTTCTAACACGTATTAATTTTGTTTTCTTTCCATACATGTGCATAGCTAGTTTATTTGAAGCAGTTGTGACATAGAGGAGTAAAAGATTATTATTTCTTAACTATGGAGAAACCTTCTTTAAATTTCAAAATATGGAGAAAGCAATTTTAATGTAATTCAAATACAACCTTTAGATTTTTGAAATGCGATAGCATTTCTAGGGAAAGCCATGATGCACCATTAGTGTTTTGTGTACAATCACTATGAAGGTAGATGATGGTGAGTGTTTCTTTTGGCTTGACAGTGGTATCTAAATAGTTTCAATGCCAAGAATAATTCTCAGAAATGTGAGCATTAGTCACTGCATTTAAAAGTCCATATACGGTAAAATTCATCTAAAAGAAACATGAATTTTATGAGTTACCCAAATTAAGTGCTAAAAAGACAACCTGGCTGAAATTTGACTCTCTCTTTCTTTTGTTCTCTCCTTTTTTTCTTTTGTTATCCACCTGGAAGTCATTTAAAGCAATAACTTATATGTTCCAACCAAACTTTGGCAGAAATACCCCTACTTGATCAGCTATTCTGTTGGCTATGTTTAATTAACTAGATTTTCTAATGCTTTCCATTTAGAAAATCCAGTTAAGATTCTCTGTTAAATTTAAGACCCGTATTTACAGTTAAGGCCAAATGAGTGCCAGTTAATAAATGGTCATCATTTACCCATTTACCCAGGAAGAGAATGTGATGGGATATTTTTTCTTGATATCCTGTGGATATTGTGCTACTTATTGGAGAAATGTGGCCTTTGCCCAGGCATGCCCATGGAGTACCTACAAATACTGGGCACATTTTTGTGATTACGATATGGTGCTTGACACTATCTTTTAGTTGGAAACCCCTCCCCTTACTGCTTAATTATGGCTTAATTCGTAATGTTGTGGCTCCATTTGAGAACTTACGAACAAGGAACTGATAACTGGAGTCCTGAGAGGGATACATAGAAATTAAATCCACTTCATAATTAGCTGCAGAAAATATTTCACCAGTGCTTAGGGAGCAATAACAGAGTGGGTATTGGCATACCAACTGTAGACTCAAACTTCAAATTTCCCTCCTCTTGCAAGGGGAGGGTAGGCTGGGTGTGTTGGAGCCTGACCCTAGCTACTGGAAGACCTGTAATTGGGGTCTTGGCAGGTTGACTGGAGGGGATATCTGAGTCAAGGCCTCACCAAGCCGGGCGTGGTGGCGCACACTTGTAATCCCAGTACTTTGGGAGGTGGAGACCGGAGGATCTGGTTTCGCGGCCAGCCTCAGCTCTCTCTCTCACTGTCTCTCTCTCTCTCTCTCTCCCTGTCTCTCTCTCTCTCTCTCTCTCTCTCTCTCTCTCTCTACTTAGTGAGGCCCTCCACAACTTCGTGAGACCCGGTTTCAAAATAAAGTATAAAAAAAAATAGGGCCGGGGGCGTATCGCGGAGGTAGAACGCCCCTGCGTTCAATCCCCGGTACCGCAAAAAAAAAAAAAAAAAAAAAAAAAGCCTCACCATAGGAAGAGCCATAAAGGTTAAACTGAGCCAGGCTCAGGAGTGATTACTGCAGTTCCATACCCAGAGAGATCACATTCATACACCAAACTTAAGATAATAGAGTCAGGAAGCCGGGTAGGGTGGATTCTTGCTCCGAGGGTTCTATTATATGGTCCGTCTGTATGAAAACCCTTTATAAAAAACTGCAGTGCATTAAATTCCTGGATACATTCAGAGGAAAATTTTCTTAAAAAAGATGTAGCCAGGTATAGCACATGCCTGTAATCCCAGTACTTGGGAAGTTGAGACAGGAAGGAGGGTTATAGGTTTGAGGCCAGCCTCAGCAATTTAGGGAGACCCTCAGCAACTTAGCAAGACCCTGTTTCAAAATAAAAAATAAAAAGGGCTGAGGGTGTAGCTCAGAGGTAGAATGGCCCTGGGTTTAATCCCAGAGAGAGAGAGAGAGAGAGAGAGAGAGAGAGAAAAGAGAGAGAGAGAGAGCGCATTATAAAAGAAGCAAATTGGAAACAAAGTAAAAGAGTTTAAGAAATTGTAAGTAGCATATTGGGGAGGGGCAGTTGGAACAAGAGGGTGCCCTCGTTTGTTGTAAATGTTCGGGGTGTGAGGATGGCATAGATTACTACTTCCCAGCCTTGGCTGTGTATCATGATGTGGGAAGTTTAATAAATGCTTTAGTCCCACCCTAGAGATTCTGATACGAGTCTGGGCCATAAGGGATGAACCCTGAATACTGGGATGTGTGAAATTCCCCAGGTGACTCCAATATGCAGCCACAGTTGACAAGTGCTGCTCAGAGGGTTGGAAGTCAGGCTCAGCAGCAGCGCCAGCGATAGGAACAGTTGGGCCTGGGAAGGAAATGGAAATCAATGTTTCAGCGTGGCTTTCCCCAAGACATCTTCCGTGAGCAAGCCAAGCTGGAGACTTTTGGTTTAGACTTCTATTGGCTTTTTGTACAACTTCTAACCAATTAGATGAACAGAGAGCAGGTAGGTAGCCATGCCAATGTCTTCCTCATTCTGTGTCAAGGCTGGGTGCTAGGATTGCCCTGGGCATATGCTACAGTGAAATTCTGACTGTGAGTACCAGCAGCTCTGAGACTTACCCACACATCTCCAGGAAGTTCTGAAGCACTGCAGGTCTCTCTGTCATGGGTGATGCGGTTACCACTAAGTCTAACGCGAGGTAGAGTAAGACTGAGCACTGACTGCAGGCAGGCTGGAGAGGGGGCGGAGTCAAGATACCCACTGCTTCTCCCTGGGTCTTATAGCTAGGCTGATAAGATGGCACAACATCTAGAAATATCATGGAGAGGGGCAAAGAGAAAACAAAACTAGTACACAAATGAGTGTGCTTCCATTTTGAAGGAAACATCAAGATTAGGAAACATTTGTACCTAACCCTGAGCTGCATTATTAATGAAAGTCTATCTATGAAAAACAGTGGGTAGGTGATATTATAAAACAACACTGCCAGCACCTCCAGCAATCTACTAAATAAAACAGTCCCTAATGTCATTGATGTCAAACTTTTCATTCCCTTATGAAAATACTGGTACATATGTAGACCTCGCCTTTACATGGAGAAATCATTGATAGTGAGACTTTGGAGAGTGAAAATTAAGGTTTCGAGTGACAAAAGTTTGAGATCAATCTGTCGTGTGCAATTACACTTAATTTGAAAACTGTTTTAAAATGCAGGATGCAGCTTAAGTGAAAAAATCCACTTGATGAAGAAAGAAGTATTATGTTGTGAGGAACAGCCTACCATTAGAGAGATGAGACCTATGTAGAATTAGGTTTAGACCAAAAAGGCATTCCACAGAAGAGCAGCATTTCTGCCCATCTACGTAATGACAGATGTTGACAGGCACATTTCACAGTAGTTACCTTGGTTGCAGGATTTCCCCCTGGAAGGGGGCCTTCCTTCTAATTGGAGTAATGCCTTCAACAGCCCAACTGGACACATGCAGAGACAACAAAACTAGTACACAAATGAGCGTGCCTGCATTTTGAAGGAAACATCAAGATTAGGAAGGGTTTGTACCTAACACTGAGCTGCATGATTAATGAAAGTCTATGTATGAAAAACAGTGGATCGGTGATATTGTAAATCATTACAGTAAGACTGCAGCGGTCACACTGTAATACCAAAGAGGCTGACTGTTTGCAAAGAGGCCAATTAGACTATGGGGGTCGAGAAGTAATGAAGGGAATCAGCAAACACTAACAAACGGGAGCCACTGATGTAGCTGGCTGTAAATTGATATTTTCCATACACACAGAGGAACAGCAGAGTGCTCTCACCTGTGAAGTATGCAACACCCGGTTGCTTCTGACTCCATGAGCTTATGTATTGGAAGAGGGCTGAACACATAAGCAAAATGAGCACAGCTCTTATTCTCAGATAAAAATCTGTTTAACGGAAAAGAAAGCCGGTCGTAAAGTCATTTATTGTGATAATTTTATGAACTCAAGGGGGGGCGACAGGGACACTTAACTCGAAGTAATAGCTTTATATATGACTTACCTCTTGCCTCATTTCCCCCACCTGCTGACACTGATGCTGGGCTCCTGACAGTGGTGCGATAGTGATGCTCCTTGTTTTGAGAGGGAATCAATATTTCCCCTTTACTTTTCTTCATCCAAGTTTTTTATTTAGCTGCTGCAGAAAAAGGCAACTTGAAGCCCAATGAGTAGAGCTGGACAGACATGAGAAATCTGAATAGTGTAGTTAGAAAGTACTAAGCTACCGTTGGGCGTCGTGGCGTATGCTTGTAGTCCCAGTACTTTGGGAGGCGGAGACCGGAGGATCCGGGTTCGCGGCCAGCCTCAGCTCTCTCCTCTCTCTCTCTCTCTCTCTCCCTGTCTCTCTCTCTCTCTCTCTCTCTCTCTCTACCTAGTGAGGCCCTCTGCAACTTTGTGAGACCCGGTTTCAAAATAAAGTATAAAAAATAGGGCCGGGGGTGTAGTGCGGAGGTAGAGCACCCCTGGGTTCAATCCCCAGTACCGCAAAAAAAAAAAAAGAGAAAGTACTAAGCTACCAACACGTTATAAACAAGCCTGGGTCGCATTCCCTGTAAAAGAGTCATTCATATTGGCGTTTGCACATTAGGAATATTTTTGCTAAGTTATGCATGCTCTAAAAATTCATGGCATGTAGAAAGGGGGGTATAGACCTTCTGATGAGTTGTACACTTAAGAAAATTGGTAGGTATGAGAGAAAATTAGTGGTTTTACATGTTGGCGAGAAGAGTATCTGAAATGAATCCTCAATCATGTCTTGAATCCACCCCCCTCCGCCCTCGGTATGGTGAGACACAACTTTGAGTTGTTTATAGATGATATTATACTACTTCAAAAAAATAAAAGAAAAGAAAGAAAGATTGAAGTAGGAACTAGCTCAGGCTTGATAAAATGAAGTGGTTTAATTCTGCTTCATTTGTGAGTGTATCAGGAATATTTTTTTCCATTTATTGATGAAAACAACATTAGAAGCTCTTAGTTTTTAGTCAGAATGTGTTATATATACCAGGCTTTTAATGCACATGGATATTTTTGGAAATTAGTAAAGAGTGGAAGAGATTGTAATATTCTAGAATTTTCTAAGTGTTTGGGAAACAAAGTTATGTTATTTTATAATAAATCGTCTAATATGAAATCATTGCAGCCATTATACTTAAGAAAAGGTGAAAGAAAATTCATCAAGGACTTTCATGTATTTTTTGAGTGAAATTTGATATTTGACAAATATTTGGGAAAACAAAAATTAAAATACTAATCCTTTTAGCAAATGTTACATGGTTATTTTATAATAAATTATATGATACTATTACACAACTACTAAGGTATTAAAAATTAAATAATAAGAAAATGGTCATGCTATTATTTTAAATCAGAATTCTTCACCTTTGTTTGTGGGCTGTTTGGTCCCATTCTTGGCTTCTCCCTATTAAATGTGAATGGCAGTCCCCCAGTCTCAAGGCCCTACCAATGGGACAAAATTCCCCTTGATTTAAAGGCAAAAAAAAAAAAAAAAAAAAAAAAAAAAAAAAAAAAAAAAAAAAAAAAGGAAAAGAAGAGAAAAGAAAAGAAAGGAAGGACAAAAGAAAGAAAAGAAAACAAGGGAAATAAAGGAAGAAAGAAAATGGTTCTTTCTATTTATGATAGATTTTTCAAAGAAAAGACAAAGAAAGGAAATAGGCAATTTCCGCATCTCTTAATAGTAGACTTAGCGGAATAGAAGAAATATATATTGTTCACATACTAAAGTTTTCATTTTGATTATGAATAAATTCTGTTAATTATCTTAAAGAGAGACCACGTATCCCATATTTAACAATTTGAAATTTAAAAATCATTTTGCAATGATTTATTTTTTCCTCTCCCCAAATTGACCAACTATTTCTGTTTTGTGCAGAATAACCTAAAATATTGCAGAAGGCAAAATAATGAAACTGATTTTTAAAAGTTACTCATTTTTAGAAATGTCAGACTGCCAATATCATCGTAAAGTAATTCAAAGATCCCTTCTCACTCCTAAATTCTTTTCAGAGAAGCATGATGGCGCACTTTAATGCTAGGACAGTGCTTCATTTAAATCCTGTGACTACTTTTAATCCTGTGATGAGTCGTGCCCTTCGTGAGTAAGAGGCATAATTGATCTGACTTGTTTATTCCATCCTGTGTGTAAAAGCTTTTCAGTGCAGTTACGAGGGCTCTTCTTTCTAGACTGAACTTGTCTAGTTTCCTAAGTTTTTAAAATAACTCATTAATCCAGACTTTTATCAGTTCACATTTCCTAAGAACTATATTAAGTTAGCTCAAATTTTAATTACACATTAAGTTAGAATGAAGAGAGTAATGTATAATAGAAAGAATAGATTGTTTCTTCAATATAATAAGTAATATTCTACCAACTAACACTTTCTTTAATGTGAAAATGTTTATTTACATAACAAATTTTAATTTTCTTTATTTCAATTTTTCTTTTTATTGTGGAACTGGGATTGAACCCAGGGCCTTGTGCGTGCCAGGCCAAATAACCCTTTTCAAAATTTATATTTTTTACCTATAGTTAAACATCTAATTATCTTCATGAGACCACAGTTTATATTTGTCATGGTTTGCATCCCATTGCCCCCCCCGAGATATTACTATAGCTAATTTTCCCTAAAATATCTTTGGAAATCATCTTCTGCTGATCATAAATATGATTTGAAGTATTTCCCACCTTACTATCATTACAAATATTAACTATATTAATATTTTCCCTTAGATATGGTCTCTGCTTTACTAATAATAATCCGTTGAATTACTTTTGTTCATGGTTTCCCATCAAGTGATCATCGGTTTAGCTGCAACACTCATAACAGATATGTTTTCTAAAATGTATGCAGAATGTCTTTGGTAATTTACAAAAGTAAAAAATTACCAGATTTCTGTTATGCTATTTCCTTGTCACTATTCAAAGAATTAAATTCGATGTATAAAAATGCACTCCCCTCTATTAGAGAGTAAAGTGGCCATTTTGTGTATGCTTGTGTGTGTGTGAGCGTGTGTTAGAGTGTGTGCCGTGCAGCAACCCAGAATCTTGTCAAAACCTTGTTGGGGACTGGCTCAACTGTGCAGGTGTTCTAACCTCTCTGTAACTTCTTGTCTGTATTTCTTCCGCGGTGTCCTTGTGAGGTCTCATTTAATTCTTCAGTGTCATCTGCATATTTTTCAAATTAAAAAGAATCATGACGTCACCCAACATTTATGACAAATGCTTAAATATTTGCAGTAATGTAATAAATGTATTCATTCAACATGAAATTACAGAGCACCAACTATACTAAGTGCAGAAAGACCATGGTGACTAAACTAGAGTCTCTCGGGTTGGCATCTGACTTTTCTCAGTTTCGAAGGTTTCCTCCTGCCCATCTGTCTCATGGCCTTACCCTTTTCTCATTAACTGAGATTATATTAAGTAATCAGTCATTAGAAGTTTTAATGGAGCCTAACGCAAAGCTTCATTCCACCTATAATAGTCTCTGCTTCCCTGAAACACAGCAGTTAGTCATCAACGAGTGTACACTATTTATAACATATTTTTCTCATTATCATTTTCACCCCAGCAATGAAATTGCTTAACCATCACACGCATAATTCTAAGTCAGTTAAACCAGAATAGCTAGGGAATTTGAGGAGAAATGAATGCAAATTTCCCCATTTTCTTACCAATTTGAATTGAAAGGAAGGAAAAAAAAGAGTGAAGAGTATACTAGTAGGGGCTCTTAATAAATTCATGTGCCTGACGAAGATTGAATAAAAAGGGAAATATTTTATTTGTTTGCAAAACTCCTGAAACCCTGTAAACATTTAATATATGCAAATTATTTATAAATTGTATAATAACATGTGTTACTATGCCAATTACACGTGCACTTTAAAAATCACAAACATAAATTAGAAAAGGGTAAACTTTAAAAAATATAATTTTTTCCACAAACTCTTATGTTATTTTCATAGTCCTCATTCCAGAATGGATGCACTGTGCTTTTAGATACCAGTATAGGTTCTGTTTTCTGCTTACATAAAATCCTAGTGATTTTTACTCCAATATAGAATCCTTTGGAAATTACTGCATAAATCAATGGTAAAGTTGCATTATGCATGAAAAAAATAGCGGCCAAATAGGTTCATAAGAGAACTAAATATTTTAAATTTATATCGGGACTCTCCTTAGAAGATGCTACATGGTTTCTGGTTAAAGATCAATGAGAAATTCCTCTTCATTCACAACCTTGCTACCAGCTCATGATGCCCCTAAACCCACTTGTTCTAAAAGCCCAAGAAATAGCAGCACCTAGAAAAGGACGTACACATGCACAAATGGGCACGTGCACCTCTCTGAGAATTTTAATTAGAATCCAAGTCATCACCGCATAAGAGATAGACTAATCCTCTGAGCAAGGTGTTAATTGTTAATCTCATTTTTCCTGTCTACTAGCCCCGGATAACACTCTGTTTATAATAGGCTTCCTGTGGTAAAAGAATGGACTCCTCAACCTCAATATGTGTTTTCCAGTTGTCATGTTAGTGGCTCTGGGTCTTTATAATAGTGGCTAATCCCCATAACATCATCATAGTGGATGAGGGCAGCTAAAATTATAGAGACCCTTTGCTCTAATTATAGACTCCAAATTGCAAACCCATTCTTTAATCAACTGTAAATGCGTTGTAAAGGGAATTTTAAGTTCTTTCCAGGGAGCAATATGCATTCAAGCTAGCAGAGTAGAACAGAACAATGTAATGTGTTTGGGGAATAATAACTGAACGCGCTTCTCGTAGGGACTGCATTACAATATGGCTGCTTGCCGGAGGGGAGGGGGTGTCCCAGTGAGTCACGTGTTTCTAGTTCTCCGGTTTTCTAGCATCATTACGAAGGTGTGGCATTAAGATTCTACTTGCCCCATGTTCACAGTATTCAGCAAGCTGAGCATGTTCTTAAATATCTGCATTTCCCAGATTTGCTCATTTGCTGATGTTTTGGGGAGACTAAAGAGAGGAAATATGTTTCTCAAAACCCAGAAGCCCCAGGACCTCCATAAAATTCCATCTATTTTGTTGTTACAGAGGCATATTTCCACTGTATTTAACCTCTAGTATACAAAGACTAAAAAAATTAAAACAAGAAAAGAAAGCACTGTATTTTCAATTTCCATAATCTCACACATATTTTATCATTTATCATGGGAAATGACAGATAAATTTTTAGTTTATTGACTCACAGGCACCAGCTTGATTGTAATCGATGCTAGGCAATTCATGAATCCTGTAAAAATCCTGGCAGATATTGTAGCAGTACATGGGCTTGTCCAGTGGCTGCTGCCTTTATCATCTTACTAATGGTGGGACAGACAGCTGCAGCTCTATTCATTTTCTCGCTGTGATGCAAGTGTCCAGAGGCCCATCCAGGCTCCCTCAAGGGTTCATCTTCAAGATCTTCAGCATTTAACATCTTTGCAAAAGAAAGCAAACTCTGAATAATCATCACTTTTTTTTTTTTTTACTTATGGTGATCTCAAGTCTTACCTGATGCAAGGCTGGTAAAAAAAGACAAACTCCCTTGCGTTTGTGGTTTTTCAAGTGCATGTGTATAAACCACATATTATTTCCACATCAAGACTGACTGGGATATTCCAACTCAAAAGCTCTCTAGAGATCCTTACTTTCCCTTAACTAAGTTCCTTAACTCCTTGCTATCTTTCGCCTATGAAATTAAAATAAAGATATCTAAGTTCAGATTTTCTAATCTCAACTTGTCCATGTGTTATAGTCATTATTATATTTTATAGTTGTTATTATATTATTGTACTGGGGAAAAATATAATTTTGAATAGCTATATAATATTGATAGCTGAGAACTTTAATAAGTTACTCATTTAATAAATTACTCATTGTGTGTTCATAAAAAATACTAAATCTCCTGTATTTCGATTCTTAAGTGATGATTTCACTTTTATATTGTAGCAATTTTTGCTTATAAGTTTTTCTGGTGAGATGCTTTCTTTGGGTTTTTACTTGAAATACATAATTAGAAATGGAAGTCTCCATTTTCCAGATAAGGCCAGAAAAACAAAGAATAATGACACTCGATATTAATAAAAATTTGTGTTTAGCTTTTAATGTTAGAGTGGAATAATATCCTGCCAGTTTCCCGGAAATCTGGGGGATTCATTTATTACCATGACGTTTTTCTCTTTGCTTTAATATTACTATGCTTTCGACAACAATTTTCCTATATTTGAATTATTACCGAAAGCTACAAAGGTTAACATTAAATATATTAACTTTTTAATGTTATTCAGCTTTTCCAGCCATTAGTCTTCTCTCGACGTCTGCCATTATTTACATAATTATTTCGTCAATCTGGCCACAGCTTCTTACCTCCAGAGTGTAATACAATGAGCATTCATATTTCACTCTGCACACGGAAGGCAGAGCGCGAGATGAACGGCATAAATGATGTCCATTCATAAGGCTGATCTCAAGCGGGTCTGTAGGTTGGTGGGAAATTGGCTTCAAACTGCAGGGGAGGGTGTGAGGCTAGAAGCTGAGAGCTTTAAGTTATAGGGAGTGAATATACTGCCGTGTCAGTTGGTTTTTGGAAGACCTACATTGTGGCAGACATGGAATTTTAATTTTTTTATTTTTGCGATACTGGGGATTGAACCCAGCGGCATTCTACCTCTGAGCTACACCCCCAGCCCTATTTTTTGTTCTTTATTTTGAAATAGGGTCTCACTAAGTTGCGGAGGGCCTCACTAAGTAGCTGAGGCTGGCCGCGAACCTGGATCCTCCTGTCTCAGCCTCCCAAGTACTGGGATTACAAGTGTGCGCCACTACGCCCCGCTGAATTCTAATTTTTTAAGTGAACTCGGTCCTCATTAAATAAGCACCGATTCCCCACCCAGGAAGGCAGTGTTGTTTTTTTTTTTTTTTTTTCGGTAC
>PVJS01000375.1:0-34115 GCA_004027185.1 Glis glis
TTCGTGAGACCCGGTTTCAAAATAAAGTATAAAAAATAGGGCCGGGGGTGTAGCGCGGAGGTAGAACGCCCCTGGGTTCAATCCCCGGTACCGCAAAACACACACACACACACACACATATATATATCTATAACCAAGTGTCATCGCATAGTAAGAAAGATGGATAAGGTATCTGGGAATTAGCCAAGACAGAGTCCCAGTAGAAAACAGATGGTACGCTCAAATTTGATAATTAGTGAATAGGTTAGTAAAGCAATTATTTATCAAGGTTGCGATGGAATGCAGTGAAATCCCAAGGTTTGATGAAAAACCTTGCAGCTCGTAATCACTGGGGCATTTCCACCTCTGGGCCTATAGGTTTCAAAGTTCTAATTCTGCTTTTGCCACTGAGGTCATGCAAGAATGGTGAATTTATTTCCTTGTGCACTTTGTGAGTTTCGATGGTGGGTTCACATTCCTTAGAACCTTATGGTCCTTCCCTACCACGGTGACTGGAGACCAGGATTTGAAATGCTGTCCTTTTGACAGGCACCTATCAAAGTAGAACTTTTTAATACTAAATTTTAACTTTTTATTTCCATGAGTGTGGTGACTTCTGACCCCAAGCCCATATGGGATCCATCTGTGGTTAGAAATGCTGAGAGAAGAATTATTTTCTTTTTTTTTCCCTCCTACTTAAAGCCAAGGCTTACCCAGGCAAATATTCCTATCATGTCCCTCTGCATGACAGATTATTATTGCTATTATTATTGCTTTTATTTTTGCTTTCCTTTTGTAGTTTACCTGTTGAGGGTGTTCCCTTTTTGAGTGGATGTCTCCATAGGAGCTTCTGGGCCTGATCTTGCCCCTTGGGAGGGCTCAGCCTACCTCGTTACCAGTAGGCACAGGCCAGCAGACTCAGGGAAGTGCCTCCTCTTCTCTGCAGCCTTCCCTGGTGGCCCCAGCACACAGTGCACTCTTCTCTGCTCCCTTGGAAATTTGATCCCTACCGAAGCATGGTGCTGAAATCTGGCCTCTGATCTGGTTAAATAATTTATTGATGTATTCAGTGAATACTCTTGAAAACCACTCTGAGGATACAGTAGTGGACAATATAGATTAAAAATTCCTAGCCATAAATCTCATATTCCAGTGAAGACAGATAAATAATAGATATACAAACATATAAAAGCGAGACAATTTTAGAGACTGATCAGTGCTAAACATATAGAACACTAGATAACAGGATAAAGTGATGGAACGGGCATGGGGTTGCTTTAGCTAGAATATTCAGGAAAGTTCTCCCTGGGGATATGATATTCCATTTGAGACCTAAATGATGAGGAGGGGCTAGGCATGGCATAATCTGAGAGAAAAGCTTCCTAGACAGAGGAAAGAGCAAAAGTCCTTGAGGTTGGAGAGACCTCGGTGTGTGTGAAGAAGGCAAGGGCGAGAAGCACAGCAGGGTGCCCGTGGGTGAGGAACGAGGCAGAGCAGGGTGGATCTGTAGGTGCTTGTAAACCAAGCTGAGGAGTTTGGATTTTTCCAGTGAGAAGAAGTATGGAGCTTTAAGAAGGGGCGTGGCATGATCTGATTTATGCGTAATAAAACCCCCGTTGCTCTGTGGAGTATATTTGGATAGTGGCCAAAATGGAGAATCCATCCAGTGGAATCCCAAACGTGGCTACCACGTGACATCACAAAGGTGGTTTGCTGCCTGAGGAGAGTAGGAGAGGAGACAGAAATGGGGAGTGTGTGCTGGGTATCGGCAATTGTATTTGTCTGGACCTCTGGGAGCCTATGGAAAAATGCAGCTCTTTGACCACTTGGAAGATCATAGGAGCGTCATCACAGGATTCTGAATCTTCATCTGGCCCCATCAAGGACTGTATTTCCCAGCACCCCTGTGAGTGGAGCACATGATTTGCCATGGGTCCTTCCCCCACCGTGGTGACTGAAGACATAACAGATGGTGGAAGCTCTGTCACTCTGGGTCCCTGAGCGATGATGACATAGAGCAAAGCCTCCAGCTGTCCCACGATGGACATGTGGCATGAGCAAGAAATGAAACGGTGGCTTCAAGCCAGGGAGATTTTAGGGTTATTTGTTGTGACAGTATAACCTAGTCTGTCCCCACTGAATAGAAAGTGATAATGATAGGACCCTCTATTGTAGCTTGGAGTAGCTTCAGAACTGAAGCCCAACAAACCGTTCTTGAGAGAGACACAAAAATACACCAGTCTAGATTAAACTCGTGGTGCCTGCAGCTTCCCCTGGGAGGGAGACACACGAGTACATTGCATAGCCCAAGAAGAAATGGAAAGGACAGTCTGCCAGTGACTAGCCATCCTTGTCCACAGTTTCAACCACCTAGCAGAGAAAATTATTTCATTTTTTATTAAGAAATTTTTGTTGCTGGTGCTGTATTACTGATTGGTTTGTGTATATACATACACACACACACACATATATATAGACACACATTTTCAGTTTTTTCCTCTTTTATCATTTTTTCTTTTATTTGCTTTTTGCTTTATTTTGTTTTTGAGGATTGGTGGGGTTTTGTTTGCTTTTTGTTTTGTTTTTGTTTCTCTCATTATTCATTCTCTCCTGTTTTCCCCTCTAATAGCCAAATTCTCTAATTCTCTCTTTCTCTTTATTTGGTTTATTTACTTTTCTCCTCCTTCTTTATGACCTTCACTTGCTACCTCTCCTCTGCTTTCTCTCTTTTCACATTTTGAATATTCTAAACTTTCTTTGGCTTTCCTACTCCATTTCATTTTCTCTTTATGAGCTATATTTTTACCCTCCTTTAGAACGATTTAGTTTATGTAATTTCAACCCCACCATTCACGTTGTTGCTGTTATTAGTACTGTGGATGTGATAGTTGACACCTGGTGTTTACTTTAGTGCTCTATCTAGTTCACAGCTGTTTGCTGTTGTTGCTGCTGTGGTTAATTGCTGGTCCCACCATTCCTGTTTTGGTGGTTATTAGCATCGTGGATGCCATACTAGGCACCTGGTATTTATTTTAATGCTGTGTATCATTTGCTGCTATTGTCTACGTCCTCATTTTCTGTGAGGTGCTGGGAATCCAGTGTGACACTATGAATTCAGAGGGCAACTACTCTGCTGATGAGCTACACCCCCAACCCAGCTGAGAGACAGTGCACCTTGCTCCACACACAACCCAACCCCCACTCAAACCTCATCAATACTTTAACATAAAGAATAGGGGACCAAAGGCCTCAAACAGTTGACCAGGACCCAGGAAGGAATGGCTGAGGGGGACCTCAGGTCCCATTCATGGACTCATAGACAGTATCAACAGAGAGAAATAACACTGTGGACACTACACCTATGAGGAGCCTCAATCTAGATAATTCCTATACCTTTTTAGAACATACAGACTTGTCAAGTCTAGAAGAGCAACAGCAGAGGGTACTTCCCATGAGCCCTGCTGTGTACAACACAATTGCCTGACCTACAAGAAGGACCACACTCTTGAGAGACCTACATGAAAAGTGGGATCCCCAAGCTCCAACACAATATGCACTTTATCAAAGTACATTACTCATCACCAAACAACCAGCAAGGCAACTGTCCTATAAAGTCTACTTGGAAATATGTTCAACAATTCACAGCCTGATATCTCAGAACACTTTGCAAAGATAAATCTATGTCCTAAAAGGCCCTCACATAAAAGTGGAAGAGAAATTCATCCTAACATATGCACACATTGCAAAAGAGAAATTCAAGAAATATGAAAAAGCAAGCTAACATGACACTTCCTAAGGTTTATAATTCACCAGCAACTGACTCCAAATATATCAAAGTGGATGAGATATCAGATAAAGAATTCAGAAAAATTATTATAAAAAAGAGCAATGAGCCCGGCATAGTGGCACATGCTTGTAATCACAATGGGAGGCTGAAACACAAGGATCACAGGTTTAAGGACAGCCTCAGCAAATAGTGAGACTCTCATCAACCTAGCCAGACCCTATTCCAAAATAAAAATAAAATAGGGCTGGGGGTATAGCTCAGAGGTAGAATGTCCCTGAGCTCAATCCCTACTACCCCTCCCCCCAAAAAATCAATGAATTCCAAGAGCACACAGAAAAACAACTGAATGAATTAAGGAATTCTGTACATGCTATAAGTGAGAAATTCAAAAGAGAGAGAGAGAGAGAGAGAGACTTAAAAAGAAACAAAAGAAATCCTGGAAGTGAAGGGCATAATAAATCAAGGAGTAAAAATTACTTGAAAATCTCGCCAATAAAGCAGACCATGTAGAAGATAAAATCTCAGAGCTGGAAGACAAAAAGGCTGGTTCAAATATTCAGATAATATTAAAGAAAAGAAGTAACCATGATCAGAATATACAAGAACTCTGGAGCCGGGCGTGGTGGCTCACGCTTGTAATCCCAGTACTTTGGGAGGCGGAGACCGGAGGATCTGGGTTCATGGCCTGCCTCAGCGCTCTCTCTCTCTCTCTCTCTCTCTCTCCCTCTCTCTCTCCCTCTCTCTCTCTCTCTACCTAGTGAGGCCCTCCACAACTTCGTGAGACCCGGTTTCCAAATAAAGTATAAAAAATAGGGCCGGGGGTGGAGTGCAGAGGTAGAATGCCCCTGGGTTCAATCCCAGGTACCGCAAAAAAAAAAAAGAACTCTGGAACAACATTAACAGACCAAGCTAAAGAATCATTAGAATCAAAGAGGGACCTGAGATACACACTAATGGCATGGATAATCTATTCAGGGAAATGGTAACAGAAAAATCTCCAAGCCTTAGGAATGAAATGGACATCCACATACAGGATGCATTAAGAACCCCAAATTGACAAGATAAAAAAAAGAACCTCTCCATGACACATTATAATTAAAATGCCTAACAACTAGAACAAGGATAGAATTTTAAAAACCAAGAGAAAAACAACATATCATATTTAGAGGTAATCCAATCAGAATTATCTCTGATCTCTCAGTAGAAACTCTGAAATCCAGGAGGGTATTAAATTAATAAACACCTTTCTATAATGACATTGATTGTAATTGGTCTCAACTCTCCAATTAAAAGACATAGACTGGCAAAATGGATTAAGAAGCAGAACCTAATTATATGTTATTTGCAAGAGACTCATCTTACAGGCAAAGAGAGCCAAGGCTGAAAGGGAAAGGATAGAAAATACTATTCCATGCAAATGGAGCCCCAAAATAAGCAGTAGTAGCTACTCTCATATCTGAAAAAGTGGACTTCAAGCCAAAATTAATCAGAAGAGCCAAAGAAGTTCATTTCATACTGTAAAAAGGAGTAATCCAACAAGAAGATATGATGATAGTAAAAGTTTATGCTCCAAACATTAGTGCATCTAATTACATAAAACAAACACTACTTAACTTAAAGACTCAGGTCCCAATAAAATAATACTGGGTGATTTCAACACACTTATTTCACCAATAGGCCATCCAGACAAAAATTCAGTAAAGACTCTTCAGACCTAAAAAAAATTATAAATCAAATAGACCTAACAGATATCTGTAGAATATTTCATTCAACAACAGCTGAATTCACTTTCTTCTCAGCTGCTCATGGAACCTTCTCCAAAATACACTATATTTTAGGCCACAAAGCAAGCCTTGGCAAATACAATACTATATATAGATATAGATATATAGATATATATTTCCTTGCATCTTATCAGATCATAATGGAATGAAACTAGAAATCAACAGCAAGAGAAATTATATAAAGATATAGAGATTGAACAATACAATTTTGAACGACGACTGGATGACTGAAAAAATTGGGAAGAACTTTAAACATTTTTAGAATCAAATGAGGATAGACACACAATACATCCAAATCTCTGAGACACTATGAAGATGGTCCTAAGAGGAAAGTTTATAGCTATGAGTACCTAGATAAAAAATTAAAAAATAAAAAAGAACCCAAATAAGAAGCCTAATGATGCATCTCAAGGTCCTATATTATGAACAAACCAATTCCAAAACCAGTAGAAGGAAGGAAATAAGTTCAGAGCCACAATTAATGAAATAGAGTTTTTTTTTTTTTTTTTTGCAGTGCCGGGGATTGAACCCAGGGGCGTTCTACCTCCGCGCTACACTACCGGCCCTATTTTTTTTTTATACTTTATTTTGAAACTGGGTCTCATGAAGTTGCAGAGGGCCTCACTAGGTAGGGAGAGAGAGAGAGAGAGAGACAGGGAGAGAGAGAGAGAGAGCTGAGGCTGGCCACGAACCCGGATCCTCTGGTCTCCGCCTCCCAAAGTACTGGGATTACAAGCTTGAGCCACCATGCCCGGCTGAAATAGAGAATTTTAAACAAAACACAAAGGATCAATGTAATGAAGAATTCATTCTTTGAAAAGATAAACAAGATTGACAAACCATTAGTCAAACTAATAAAAACGGGGGAGGGGAAATCCAAATTAATAAAATTAGAGTTGAAAAAGGAGATGTCACCAGAAACATCACAGAAATCCAGAGGATCATTTGGGAATATTTTGAAAATTTTTATTCCCATAAATTGGAAAATCTAGAAGAAATGGATAAATTCCTAGACACATACAATCTACTAAAATTGAACCAAGAGGATATAGAAAACCTAAACAGACTAATAACAAGAATGAGATCAAAGCAGTAATAAAAAGTCTTCCAACAAAGAAAATTCCAGGACCAGATGGATTCTCAGCTGAATTCTGGTACTGGGGATTGAATCCAGGGACATTCTACCTCCAAGCTACACCCACAGCCCTATTTTTTATTCTTTGTTTTGAAATAGGGTCTCACTACATTGCAGAGGGCCTCACTGAGATCCTCCAATCTCAGCCTCCCAAGTACTGGGATTATAATCGTGTGCCACCACACCTGGCTCTACAGTAACTTTAAATAAGTAATGCCAATGCTTCTCAAATTATTCCATGAAATAGAAGGGGGTGGAATACCCCCAAGTTCATTCTTTGAGGACAGTAGCATCCTGATACCAAAACCAGATAAGAACATATCTAGGAAGGAAAACTATAGACTGATATCTCTGATGAACAAAGATACAAAAATCCTTAATAAAGTATCAGCAATCCATATTCAAAAACACATTATGAAGATTGTACATCATGATCACGTTGGTTTCATTCCAGGGATGTGTTTTGCTTAATAGTTCGGGTCCACAGGTAAAAATGAAGCCACTTCCACGTGAGCAAAAGTATAAGACAGTTTGATAGAGAAAATAATTAAGATACAAGAAAATTATTTCATTATACAAAAACAATCAAAATCACACACACGTGTGTGTGTGTGTGTGTGTGTGTGTGTGTGTGTATCCAGATCAGGGAGAAGATCAAGATCTGGAGTCAACTGGGAGGTTCCCATCAGCAACCCCTCTGGAGTCCTCGTCAGAACAGATTGATCCCAGGCAGTGTGTCCACTCCATGGTGAAACCTCAGAGAGGAACCTTGGCTCTCTTCCTTTTATGGGGACAGCTGCCTGAACTTTGTGTGAACTAACTGAGGCAAGCCTTTTGGCAGTCAGCCCACAGTGGCCAGCCTTGGGCCCATGGTCAGATGTTCTGTTAAGCCAATTTTCCTCTGATGTTTTGGCCTCATAAGGTCTAGTGAACAGGTTAATGTATTAAATAAGAAAAATAAATCAATACTTCAAGGCAGCAAACAAAGTAATCAGCACACTTGGTTTGCTAACAAAGTAATCAGTACACCTGTAGCAAGAGGGTGTAATGACTCCCCATCCCTGAAAGAAAGCTGAGAAAAAACAAGGTTAAATTATAAGGAAAGGGAGAGAGGAGTCAAGGGGGAGATTCATACTCATATACATTACATTATGCAAGAATGGTTTAACATATGCAAACCAATAAACATAATTTGTCACATAAATAGAGTTAAGGACAAAAATCACACAATCATCTCAATAGATGCAGAAAAAGTCTTCCACAATATCTAGCACCCATTCATGTTAAGAACACTGAAGAAACTATGGATAAAAAGAATTTACCTCAACATTGTAAAGACTATATATAACAAACCCAAAGCCGACATCATACTTAACGAGGAAAAACTAGAAGCATTTCCTCTAAAGAATTAAAATCAGCATATCATGGAGATACATGCAAACTATGTTTATAGTAGCACAATTCACAATAGTCAAATTATGGAACCAGTATAGATGTCTGTCAATAGATGAATGGATTTTAAAATGTGATACACACACACACACACACACACACACACACACACATACACAGAAAATGGAGTTTTAGTCAGCCATAAAGAAGAACAAAATTATGTCATTTGCAGGAAATGGATGGAACTTAAGAGCATTACTTTCAGTGAAATAAGCCAGACTCAGAAAGTCAAGGGTCACATCTTTTATATGTGGAAGCTAGAGAGGAAAAAGAGGAAAAAAAGGGGAAATGAGAGATCTCATGAAAATAGAAGGGACCAGATCAGTAGAGTTGGGGAAATGAATCAGGGGGAGGGTGGAGGAGAGGGAAAGGGGAGGCACTGGGGGATGAAATTGACTAAGTTATGTTATGTGCATTTACAAATATGTAACAACAAATTCCACTATTATCTATAATTATAATGTACCAACAAAAATAAAAACAAAATAAATTGACATATAATATTATCACATCAAGAATGTGAAGTTTGGGGCAAACCCTGTTTATGAAATGTTTTTCGATTTCTCCATTTTTATTATTATGCTTTAGTTTATTGAAATACGTGCCTTCTAAACATAGGCCACGTTCAGGGGCCTTTACCAGGCTCCATTTCAGAGCAACAGCTCAAGCAGTCATACACGTAGCGATTCCAGTGTGCTGGCATTCGTAAATTGCCTCTGGCATCTCAGATGTCATGGGCTGAATTGTGTCTCCCAAAAATGCCATGTTCAAGTCCTAACCTTGGTGTCTCTGAAGGTGACCTTTAGAAATAGCGTCATCACAGATATAATCTAGATGAAGTCATACTCGGTTAGAGTGGGCCCCAATGCAGTGAACTGATAACCTTAAAACAAGAGGAGAATTTGCACATAGACACATTGAAAAAACAGACAGCCACATGAAGATGGAGGTGGAAAGCAGAAGGATGCAGCTGCCAGCCAAGAAAAGCTAAGGGTTGCCAACAACCACCAGAGGCTAGGAAAGGAGGAGGAAGGGGTGTTAGCGCTTCATCACTGTGACTAAAATACCCAAGAAAGCAACTTAGAGGAGGAAAGATGTATTTTGGCTCCCAGTTTCAAAGGTTTTAGTCCATGGTTGGCTGGCTCCATTGCCTTGGGCCTGAGATGAGGCAGAATGTGATGGCAGAAGAGCAACATGGAGGAAATCTGCTCAACTCATGGCATCCAGGAAGGCGAGAGAGAGAGAGACAGAAGGGATCAGAGATAAGTCACACAAGGGCATGACTCCAAGGACCCACTCCTTCAACCTTCCACAGCCTCCACACACACACACACACACACACACACACACACACACACACACACAGTTAAAGGCAAAATAAATCCCAAGAAGATACATTATGTTTTATTGCCTACCTGTTGTGGTGGCCCTTCAACATCTACACAAATTATATTAGAATTATAAGAACAATTAATGATGATCAAAAATGTATTCCAAAATGGCCTGGAGCAGACTGAAGTCTAGTTGTTTTATCATGAGCCTCACCAATGTCAAGCCTGGACTCCTGAAACAGCTGATGTTCTTATTTTATCTGAGCAAAGGTTTGTTACATCTTCCATTGTTTCCCCAGCATTCAAATGCCACACCAAGCTGTTTTCTTCCAGCACTTTCTTTACAGAATCAGCAAAGGAAAGAGGAACTGGCTTTCTGGCACAGCCGCCACCAAGACTGCTATTCCAATAATGAAAAACTGAACAATATGTTCTGGGTAAACTGCGATGTAATCTAAAGTTCATTTGTGGTCTCCACTCCCAAAAGTCCATATTACAAAGTTTGTCATTAAGGAAACAAATGAGGATAGCCGTGAGCCAACCACACTTGCCAATCGTTATGATAACTCTATGTTTGTCTTGTAGAGTCGACTCTCGTTGGCATTAGTAATGTTTGAGTTGGCAGCATTTTCCCTCCATGCTCCTGGGCTGCGTGGTCCCTGCTGGTCCTATGAGAATCTGTTTTCTTTAAACTCTCTTTGCTCTTTGTTCCAGAAATCAGCAGAGACACAATGACGCTGGTGTGAGAGTTAAAGCCAAGGGATGCTACCAGCATTTTGCCGTCACCCTCCCTCATCTGGGACCCGGACTGCGGGATGGCAGCGGAGGTCAGCATCTTCTTCAGCATCACCCGATCTCTGCTGAGGATGCTCTGTCCATTTTCAGGTGGTACCTGAGGGTTGTCAGCCTGTCTAGGACAGCATGGTACCCCAGGGTAGCTACACCATATCGCCCACATAGGTGCACTGGGGACATATCATGCACCTGCTCAGTAAATGTCTTCTGGTCCTTGCTGATGCACTTCTCCAGACTGCAGAAGGCTCCTCCTTGTTGCAGTCATTGAAGTCGTCACCCATAACACATGTGCCACTGACCCCAACAGGACAACACCTCCAGCCAGGGCAGCAGATTCTCCCCACCTTCAAGTTCTGGGCCAGCTGGCAGGCCAGGCACTGGATCTGTCTCTCCTCAAGTTCACGGAAGGAAGGACTGGCAAGATGACCCATCCTCCTCCAGGATGTGAGTGTTGGGTCTTGCAGTGCCCCACACGGGCCTTGGGCAGTGGTCTTCCGTGTTGGAAGAGCACCCTGCCAGGCCTCAGCTCCTGGGTCTCATCACAACCCACACTCAGGAGGGTCCCCAGGCCAGCGGCCACAGATTTGCCCCTGTGACCTCCTTGCTGCGCAGCCCAGTCACCACCACTGCCACCACTGCTGTAGCAGACAACCAGGCTGGTCAGGGAGGACCAGGAGGTGGCTGGCATCTCTTCTCTCTGCTCCCTGCACCCCTAGACCATTGGGGGAGCATGTTTCTTGGCTCCTTTGCTCTTTCTCCAATGGCTCCCAGACCTTGACTGAGGATGTCCCCTGGGGCTTATCCCTGCACCCTACTACTCTCACTGAACTCGAAAAGTACCCCTTCACTCCAATCCCAGTTCCCACTTCCCACTACAATACCAGGAATGCCTTCCATCACAGTTGGTAGACTCCTGGACTCCTCAAAGACAGGCAGGTGGAAATCCACCAAAACCTCCCAAATGAGAAGAAGCAAAAGCTATTATTCAGAGTTTGTACGGCAAGGAACTCAGCCCCAGGACTTGGGTGGGACAGAGCCTCAGAGGCAGGCAGGACAGGAGGAAAACTAAACAGTAGAGAAGAAAGGAAGGCTTCAGGTATACCCGGGTGGAGGCTCTTTAGCCTGGGAAGCTGGGGATGGATGTCTTATGGGATTGCTTTGGGGGACGTAGTTGGCTTTCTTATGTTGGTTGGAAGGGTGGGGCAAGGGCAATCATTAGGGAAGCTTGCAGTTATTGATCAAAATTTAGCCCTTTTGGCCGGGTGTGGTGGCGCACGCTTGTAATCCCAGTACTTGGGAGGCAGAGACCAGAGGATCCGGGTTCGCGGCCAGCCTCAGCTACTTAGTAAGGCCTCCGCAACTTAGTGAGACCCGGGTTCAAAATAAAGTATAAAAAATAGGGCCAGGGGTGTAGCTCTGAGGTAGAATGCCCCTGGGTTCAATCCCCAGTTCCACAAAAAAAAAAAATTGACCCTTTTGGTCAGGCTGCTGCAGGGGTCGCTGGCCAGAGTTCTATTTTTATATATGCTCTGGCCGTAATTCCTTCCTATACCATCTCTCCACCAGTCATCCATCCCCATCTATGCTGGGCACAGATGCCTTTCCTGGAGAAAGTTGTCAATGGAATTTCTCAATAGGCTCTAGCCTGCCAGGGTGCTGGTTTAACACACTTCTGAGAGAAATGCTTCAGGGGGAAGGTATCTGCTGCTGGCAGTCTGAGCCCAAGGCCTTCAGTCCTGTCTCCATCAACATTCTCATTGCTGCAGTCCAAAGCAATTGACCACATAACTTAGAGGAAGGAACATTTATTTGTTCGCAGTTTTTTGGAGATTTCAAGGTTCAATCCATGTCAGGCCAGGTCTGCAGAGCTCAAATCATGGCAGTAAGAAGCAGAGAAACAGAAAGAACTAGGGCTCTGCTCTCACATCATGGAGGCCAGAAGCAAGACGGCAAACAAGCAAGGGGCTTCAAAGACAAAAGCTCAGTCTCTAAGGCCACACCCCCAAGGATTCACCTTCTCTAGCCACACCCTACCTGCCTAGGTTGCCACCCAGTAAATCCATTACAATGGATTTATCCACTGATGAGATCATAACCCTCATGACTTAATTACATCAACTCTGAACATTAATACATGAGCTCTTCAGGGGACATTCTAGATCTAACCATAAGAAGCCCTGTAATGAAGAAGGGACACAGAGCTCTTTAATTTTTGTTGTTGCTGTTGTTGTTACTAGGGATTGAACCCAGGAGTATTCTACCTCTGAGCTAGACACCCAGCCCTATTTTATTTTTTACATTGAAACAGAGTCTCATTAAGTTGGTGAGGATATCACTAAGTTGCTGAAGCTGGTGTTGAACCTGCAGTCCTCCTGTCACAGTCTCCCAAGTACTGGGATTAAAGGCTCTTTGATTTAAATACTGTGAAAACGTTCCTCCAACCTCCCCCTCCTCTTAGTTCTACCATAGCAGACACAGCCAGTGGTTACAAAAAATGATATATGATCTATGTAGCCACCATTTACTCTCATAAATAGTAAGAACCGAGTATATACCACACTGAGTATATGGTCATGGTCATTTTCTGTTCCTGAATTTTCACCACAGTGTGGGGAAATGGGCAGTAATGCCCGAACACCCAGAGCTTTTCAGGCATCTTTGCAAAACCTTCCATCAATGGGGTATGATGTTTTCCCCTTCTTCTCTCTCCCCTTGAGACTGGTTGGCAGCAATTGAATGGTCCCCTGGTGATTCACTGGGTGCTATTTAGTTTGCCCCGTCAGCTGTTTATTAATCTGTAGCTTCCTGTTAAGATGCAGGGTGTGCTTTTTAAAGAAACCTTACACAGCATAAGTTTTATTTTGGGACCGGACACAGTACTATGCAAAGAGGATCTGTGAGAGTTACGTAGTCCCGCAAGCTTATTTTCTTTTCAGCAAAATTTTGCGAGCACTCACTCTGCGCCAGGCACTGTCTGTTGAGCTGGTGGTTCAGGAATGAATGAGATCATCTCACGGTCAAGAGAGGTTAGATCTACTCAAGGGAAACCAGAGTCAGAACGCGGGGTAAGTGCACCCATGGGTGTTTAGGGTATGGCGGGGCACAAAGGAGGGCCTGGAAAATTCTACGGGAACAGAGGAGTGAGAAAGGCTCCAAAAAAGAGACTCTGGAATGCATGCCATCTAGGAGAGTTTTTCAGCTGGTGGGTGGCCTAACAAAGACACCATGTCACATTTTGGTGATGATATGGGGAAGATAGATTGGACAAGGAAGATCTCCAAGGTAGGAAAACAATTTGAAGATTATTTCAAGAGGTTCTTGCAAACAGTTTAGGCAGAGGTACTAAGGGCCGACTTAAAGGCAGAGGAAGGGATGGAGAGGCTATTTGAGAAAATTTTTACAACAGAATGGAATAGTGGGAGGTGAGAAAGGCCCTAAATGAAGGTTTCTGGTTCAGAGCGCTTGGCAAATGGTACTGCCATTAAATATCATAGAAGAAAAGAAGGAGAAGTTGGCAGGTTGGGTGAGGCCTGTGGGAACAATGGGCTCACTTTTGGCCCTCTTTAGGTGTCATCTGAACTGCAGGTATATCATTTGGGGCCATCTGAGTGATGGAGGGACATCATTAGCCATTATGATGAACAGCGTAACAGAAATGAATTTGATGAGGTGGGCGCACACCTGTAATCCCAGTACTTGGAAGGCTGAGACAAGAGGATTGCAGGTTGGAAGCCAGCCTCAGCAACTTAATGAGGCCCTCAGAAACTTAGTGAGCCCCTGTTTCAAAATGAAAGATGAAAAGGATTTGGGGTGTGGGGGCGGAGCTTGGAAATAGAATGCCCTTGGGTTCAATCCCCAGTACCAAAGAGAGAGAAAGAAAGAAGAAAGAATGAAAGATCAATCTGATAGTGCCATTAGAGAGGATTAGAACAGCAGGTTCTAGAGGCCAGTTGGGTGGCTTTTAGGTGTGGCTTCAAGGAAAGGACCACCACCACCAAATATATATATATGTATATTTATATACATATATACAGATTGATGGAATAAAGAGCTGTCTAAGAGTGGTTATCTCTTGCTGATGGTAGTATGATTAATATGACTGATTTGTATTATTATTTTTGTACTTTGTACTTCTCTAGAATTTCTACATTTTGTACAATGAGCCTTTATTGCATTTATTTTTTTATTTATTTTTTTTTTGCGGTACTGGGGATTGAACGCAGGGGCGTTCTACCTCCGCGCTACACCTCCGGCCCTATTTTTTATACTTTATTTTGAAACCGGGTCTCACGAAGTTGTGGAGGGCCTCACTAAGTGGAGAGACAGGGGGAGAGAGAGAGAGAGAGAGAGAGAGAGAGTGAGCAAGCGAGCTGAGGCTGGGCGCGAACCCGGATCCTCCGGTCTCCGCCTCCCAAAGTACTGGGATTACAAGCGTGCGCCACCACGCCCGGCCCCTTTATTGCATTTATAATGAGAAAAAATACTTAGGGAAAAAGAGAAATAAGAGAGATCAACTGTTAGTGTTTAAAAATCTTCAGCTATGTTACATCCCTTGTAACTATTTCAAAGTAATGGCACATAGAGAATAAAGAGGTCACATCCTCCTGTATCTGACTTAGAACACATCAGTTGAGTGGAATAGATTCTGAGACACGGCGGAGAGGGACGGTGACCTTCACAGCAGAAGGAGAAGGGAGCTGAAGAAGATTAAACATAGCCTCAACAGGGCCCGAGACATGTACCTTAACTGGAAGGAAATCAGAGTTCTTGTCAGGGAGGCAGTCCGACCTTTGGGAGCTGTTTACAGCTCAGATAAATAGAAAATCAACTCCGGAAGTAGATAAAAACGCAGTTATGTCACAAGCAAACAATGCCTCATGGTACAAAGCATTTCATGAGGTTTGCTAACCTCAAAGAGACCTTTGCCAGGATTCCTCTTGATTTTCCATTAGGACTGCAAAATGTTTTCAGTGACTATGCATTCAGGCATAAATGAAAATCGCCCATCCAGGGACATTACGAAACACCCATGTGTTAAGAGGGGTTTTTTTTTATGAATTTGCTTATAACTTACTATACTATTTCTAGAAAATAAGATCAAATATGCCCTTGAGGAAAATAATAATCAAAAGCTAATAGAATAATTATCTTAGAATCTTGATGCTGATCCATGATAATTCCTAGTTTTGTGCTTAGTGAACAGATAATATAACACAGCAGGGCTACTCATTTGAGGGAGTACAGAGCAGTAAAACTCACACTGACTCAAATTTTTCTGCTAAATGGATGACCTCACATGACCTTGAACTATCATTTGAAGTGAATGTCATGGTAACTACCTCTCACAGATAAGTTTCTGACAAATGGAGCCTTCCTTTTTATCTATCTTCAATTTTATTTTTATGTTTGCCTGTGAACTGTTGTTGTTTTCCCCCCACATACATGCTACTTAAAGTTCAAGGAACTCTCTTCAATTTTTTTTTTTTTGTGGTACTGGGGATTGAACCCAGGGCTTCTACCTCCAAGCTACACCCCCAGCCCTATTTTTTATTCTTTTATTTTGAAACAGGGTCTCACTAAGTTGCGGAGGGCCTAAATAGCTGAGGCTGGCCGCGAACCCGGATCCTCCAGTCTCAGCCTCCCAAGTACTGGGATTACAAGTGTGCGCCACCACGCCCAGCTCAAATATTTTTTTTCTCCTTCTTACAATTTGTACTGGACTGGCCCATATTAATTGTCACTCTCTGCCAATGAAGTATACCTCTCTGAAACCCCAAAACATACCCACTCTAGAAGGAGTCAGGGTGTAATCTCTCTGTCTGGTTTTCTTTAGATCAGCTTTTTAGTAGACTTTGAGTATGCCCACTTAGGCTGGTTTTCTTGGCTGTGCCCACATTTGTAAACAAGACATAAAAGAAAATAAACGAACATAGTAATGAGTGGAAGGACCTGAAGTTCTCACTACCCATTGTCTTTGACTCTTGCCGTCTATTTTATGTGCCAAGTGGGTGAACCTGTTTCATAGAGAGATGGAGGGCTTTTCCCAATTATGAGACATTTTTTCAGTATGGGTTGCCAAAATAAACACTGTAAGATTGTTTGCTGATATCACCATAGAGGAAGCCAAGCAGATTAAAAAGAAACATTCATATGTCGATGGTAATTTTTTACAAGATGAACCTTGTTACAGTATGTTTGCATCTTTAAAATATCTAGGAGGAGGAAAGAAAATATTGCCGGGGAGGAAGGAGAGAGGAGAATAGCAGAACAAGAACTTTTGGACCTTATTTACAGAAATGAAATAATCAGACCCAAGGTGGCTTTTCTGCAGCAGCCCTCTCATTTAACTTGAATGACTATCACAATAAACTGCAAGTTATCACACCATGTGTAATCGGTGTGACATCTGGGGCTCCATAAGAGGCCACTGTTTCTCTAAGTTTAGCTAACCAGTGCACTTCCTGAAGCATGCTTTGGATTAACTGTCAGAGCCAAAGGGTCCAATTACCCTGCGACTGGGTTTAGAATCATCTTCCTTTCTCTCTCTCTGGCTAGCAGAGGTATCCCTTACTACACATATATCACGCCTGCATTGGGAAAAAAAAAAAAGTACTCTCTTGCCAAATATATACAAACAGAGAACTTATAGGATTAGCTCCATTTATCTGAAGAAACTTTTAAATCATTTTGCAATCGATAATTCCTGATTTGTTTGATTCCGTGTATATTTTATACCTTTCCCTTGACAAGCAAGCCAAGATTGTGAGTTTTCTGTCTGTGACTTGGCATGTAGGAGCGAAGGAGGATGAGGAAGAGAGTCATTTGAAGATTTTGCAGAGAGAAGGGACTGGGATTTCCCTCTGTTGTGGAGTCTGCTGGAGTAAACAAAGTCACTAAGGCCGGGCAGCTTAACTGAATGCGTCTTACATTTTAAGTTTCAGACGCAACCTGAAATCCAAAGCAGAACCTCTCCAAGGAGCTGGCAGATACACACCTGGTAGGTAAGTCACCGCTTTGGGTTTAAACTTTCCTCTGAAGCAAAGCACTAGCAAGAACATATTTCTAGGAGGAAATGTTTGGGTTCTTAAAAATTCTGTCCTTTCTATATCCATGATTGTGTAAAACTAAGAATCCTGACATGGTAGCAGAGGTGTTTTGGGGTAGTTTGCTAGGCTGTTTTGAGGCATGTTTTTCTTTGGAGAATCAGAAAAATGGTCTTGGCTTTTATAATCTCAATCTATTCTAGCATAAAATCTAATTGTCATTCCATGATATTTGAGGATTTAGACAGGTTAGTGACACACAAATTATGTTCTTCTTTTAATATTTCTGAAATAGCAACTCTCTCTCTATATATATAGAAACTATATATAGCAAATATATATATTTGGCAATATATATCAATATAATAAAAAAATAATATGTAAATATATAGATTTTATGAAAGGGATATATTTTAAATAAATATAAATAATATATAAATATATTTAAGTATATATAATATATAAATATTTTTACATATAAATATATTTAGCTTTTATGAATGAGGGATGATATTTTTCATTAAAAAACTTATGTCTGTCTTGATTCAGGAGATCTAGTTTCATTAAAAAGATGGAATAGAAATTTTGCTTTTTGCCCTTTATTTAACACTATAGTTAGTGTTCAGGAGATGAAATCATAGCAAAAGCATTTTGTTGGTGACAAATAAGTTATAAAGAAAACTGTAAATGGTAAAAATATTAGAATTGAGATGCCATATATTTCCAGTGAAAAGATGGACATTTAAACTTCAAAGCAGTTAAAAAACACCTTTTCCTTTCTACGTATCTATAAACATTTCCTTTAGTTTTATAATCAAACTCATTAAGTTGGCTTTTATAGGTCTCTTTACCTTTATCAGGTGAGTGGGAAAGTATGAAATACCTACATATGAAATTATTCCAGGTTCTTAAATGCCAAAGAGAAACTTCTTAACCAGACACATCAGATAACCAAGTGCCACACAGAACAGTTGCTAACAACAAGAAATGTCACTGTTGAAGACAGTGATGACCTTCGAAGACAACTGATGACCACACAAAGAACATGTTTATATACATAATTAGGAAAAAATATTAGAAAATATGCAACCTCATGTTATGCTCTATGTTCCCAAGGAGAATAAACATTATGTTTTGTGTCATCAATAACAATGACTAAGTATCAGTGTGTTAGAAACTGTGGGATGTAGATGCAATGGCTGCCTAATTCTACAACCACAATGAGAAAACTGAGCAAGATATAAAATAGGAGCGAGAGTTAAAGGACAAGCATGGGCTGGCGGAGGTGAGGTAGGGGGTTAGCTTTTATATGTCCCTTTGCCCTCGTGAGTGATAGGGGAAATACTGAAGTGTGAAATCCTTTTAGTTTATTAAATGCCAAAGGGGAACATCTTTCTGAGACACATCAGATAACCAGTTGTCATGCAAAGCAGACCGTCAGGAATGTTTGATGTACTTTTGTGGCTATGAGTGGACCAACTTCTCAGGAAGAATTCTTCCAGTCTTGAGATGCGATTCATATTCATTCTCTCCCTCTCTCTCTCTCTCTCTCTCTCTCTCTCTCTCTCCTGAGAATTTCATTTTCCCTGAGACAAAGGAAGAGATGGAGCCTTCTCATCCTTACCTGGGTGTTCTGATTCCTGAAAAGGAGGAAATGAAATTCCCAGGAAGGGGTCTCAGCCAAACCATAGAAACTCTAAGGGGGCTTTGGAATTCTAGAGGGTCCATCCTTGGGTAGGCCTAAGAATGCCCATGAAGTCCCTGTAGTTTTCTATGGAATCGTTAGTTGAAGAACTACTACTTGGCACAAGTAGAATGTTGGAAGGGAAAGCGCTCATGGGAGTGGAGGAAGGTCAAGTGCTTGAACTAAGGCTGCCCTGGAAGCCAAGGCTTCTACTGTCCCTTATCCTCTGGATCTTAAGATAGTCATGACAAGAACAGCCTGATTCAAGATCTCTCCACTTGTGCTTTGTAGAGGGTGTCTGTGTGTGGAGAGAAAGGGGAGAAAAGGCTTCCTGCCCTTTGTAAACTAATACGGGTCAGCCAGGAAGATTGAAGAACACTGTAACTGGGTTAGTCTTGGCCACACAGTGCTAGAGAGGCCCTTGGACATGGGAGGGACTGAGGTTTTCTGGGGTGGCTCTGATGTGGTGAGGTGAAACCCCATGTGGAGAATTGGAATCCTAGAGCAGAAAGATCGTAGTAAGGAGGAGAGATGTAAGCAGGATACCTGAGGATTGAGGCAAGGAGAGAAGGTAGATGCTAGAAGTCGAGTAGGTACCAGAAGCAGAACGGGGCAGGTTGAGAGGAAGGCATGATTCCTCGCTGGCTCTGCTGACTGAGTGTGCATCCACGTGCTGGGTGAGCTAGGTATGGCCACGGTGACCCAAATGTGCTGCGCCAGACTGTCAACCCATTTTCCTGACACCAGGCCTGTGCAAGCTTGACCTAAGATTTTATATTATAGGCTGAAAGTTAGCTGAAAATATTTCTGTTCCAACTCTCTCATATGCATGGACAGTGAAGCCCAGATATTAACTCAAGATTTCATAAATAATAAGTGGTAGCACCAGACCAGGAAAACCTGCCTGCTCTTCCCTCGTCCATTGATAGGTCCGCTTTGCCACCACCAGCTGCTTTGAGCCCTTTATGTCCAATGTCATGGTACCCTGTATCCTTGTTTATGTCTATCACCTCAAGAAGCCCCAGGCCCCTGGGTCACCACTGTCTCCTGTAAGTATTCACCATGCAGGTCTGTACATTTCTCTCTTCCCTCCATCTCTCTCTCTCCTCCCAAACTCCTGGAATCCTTCCATCATGTCCTCTGGAACTCTTGAGACAGCAGCAGCAGCTAAATTCCCCTTATCCTCGAATTTTCCTTCTGAATGTTTCTCTCACTGCTTGATACTGACCAAGTATCTCAGGTGCCAGCCTCTGGCATAGACAAGGTTCTCAATAAATATTTGTTGCATGAACTGAGTGTGACTAATCTACGCTTCTCTGTTGCATTGGGAGAAGAGGATCTTGAAAAAGTTATGCTGTGCATTTCTCCATTTTTATACATTTCTATTAATTCCTATTGGTGCATTGTAATTGTACATGATAGTGAGATTCATAGTGATATGTTCCTATATGCACATAACATTACTTGGTCTGTTTCCTTCCCCGGGCCTCCCTTTCCCTCTCTTTCTCCCTCCCTTCTCCCCTTCCACTACTCTACTGTCTCTCTCCTCACTTTCATGAGGTCCCTTTTCTTTCCTTTATCCTCTCTAGCTTCCTCATTTGAGAGAAAACATGTGGCCCTTGATTTTTGGAGTCTGGCTAATCTCACTTAGCATGATGTTCTCCAGTTTCATCCATTTTCCTGCAAATGACATAATTTTGTTCTTAACGGCTGAGTAAAACTCCAGTGGGTTTCTCCATTTATGAGAAGCACTTTTTTGGGGGGAGGAGGTACTGGGGATTGAAACCAGGGGCATTCTACCTCCAAGCTACACCCCAGCCCTTTTTATTTTTATTTTTTTTGAAACAGGGTCTTGCTAGGTAGCTGAGAGTCTCGCTAAGTTGCTGAGGCTAGCCTTGAACCTGCAATCCTCCTAGTACTGGGATTACAGGTGTGTGCTACCACACCCAGCTAGGAAGCACTCTTTCTACATGGTTCCAGAGAATTTCTGCAAGAAATGTTTATAGCCTTCATAGTCTTTCTTCTTTTTATCTAACTAAATTTTAGTTGCAGAAGTTTACATCCCTTTCCGTCACCCAGGGAGCAAGGATGTACTATAAACAGAAGGAGATTTATTGGGTTGTACTTTTTCAGCTTTCCAAGGTCTGTGTTCTGGATTATTCTAACCGAATTCATCGTTTCTGGCACTTGAGAGTGGTTATAAAGCACAGAAAGGAAGTCACCTGCCAGAGGGACATGGCATTGTTGTCTGTCTCTGCAACAGAGAGCTTTGAGGGGAGAGAGAAGCACTGTTTGCTGGGGGAGAGCTTCCTAGAAAGTGAGGCAGGTGCTAATAATCCTTGGTGATGGGCGAATCCCAGAGGCAGTATTCTTTGGCGGTGGAAGGCAGAATGAGGAGAGGTTTAGTCTGCAAGGGTTTGCAGCTGAAAAGAAATATTATGAAGCCTTTAAAAAATGTCATGTGATTTTATACCCCATTATGCTCTAGCGACTTGTTTATGTGACTGCTGCCTTAACTAGGCCGAGTGCCACTTCAGAGCTGGGTTCTTTTCTTCTTACCCTCCCAGACCCTGGCCCAGTACTGGGACCCGGAGGCAACTTGCCAAGGACCTGTGGGGTGAACAGCAAATGAATAAAATATCTCCTTAATTAGCATTAGGAAAGCATATTACTGTGGATGTGATATGTGTCATTCAACTGGGAAAATGAAGGAATGAAGAAAGGGAAAGTCACAATTTTTTGAGGGCTTACTGTTTTGTTTTGTTCTGTTTTGTGGTACTGGGGATTGAACCCAGGGGCATTCTACCTCCAAGCTACACCCCCAGCCCTAGTTTTTATTCTTTATTTTGAAACAGGGTCTCACTAAGTTGCGGAGGGCCTCTCTAAGTAGCTGAGGCTGGCCACAAACCCGGATCCTCCAGTCTCAGCCTCCCGAGTACTGGGATTACAAGCGTGCACCACCACGCCCGGCTATTTTTCATTGTTTAAACAGGGTCTCATTAGGTTGATGAGACTCACTACTTGCTGAGGCTGTCCTCGAACCCGCGATCCTCTTGTGTCAGCCTTTCAAGTCCTGCAGGTGTGCACCACCACACCCAATGGCTTACTATTGTGTAAAAGAGCTAGCACCATTCCTCTTGCACACCTGGCACCATTGTGTGCTAGCTGTTTTTAATTTCTCATGTAAGTTTCTCTGACTTTGTGAAGTGGATGTTATGACTTCTTTTTGGCAGGTCAGGAAACTTCGGCTCAGAGAGAGGGTCATTTAACTAGTGGGTGTGGAGCCAGAATTCATCCCAAGGCCATGCACGCACTTCAGATGTGTTGTGAACCAGGTATCATGGACATGTACAGGTGATATTCACGCTATTAACAATGCACGGTTAGGAAATACAAGTACTCATCACTGGGGCCTTTTATCTTTTTTTTATAACCTAACTGTGGGGCCCTTTGCCTTACTCCTGGGTGCCCATCCAGCGCCTCATCTTTCCAAATGTCCTCATCCTCGGCAGTCATCATTCTAGTCAACTTCTCTGCGCTTCGATCTTCTCATCTGAAAAATGGAAATATTGTATCCCTCCCTCATGGATTCATGGTGAAGATTAAATAAGCAAAAAAGCAGACACTCTTCCAAACAAGGGATTAATCCAAAGGATTAATTTCGTCCTCAGAATGACTCTGTGAGTAGGTATAATTACTGTCATCATGGCCACTTAATGAGGGAGGAGACTGAATGTCAGGGATAAATGACCTGCTCGAAGCTACCCAGCCGAGCAAAGATTCAGACCTCAGCAATCTGGCTCCATGGGTCATTGTTTCATTGTGCCATTTAATCTATGCTGTATTAGTTTCTTTCTTTCTTTCTTTTCTTTTTTTTTTAACTCAGGGGCATTCTACCTCCGAGCTATACCCCCAGTCCTATTTTTTTTTAAATTTTGAAACAGGGTCTTGCTAAGTTTCTGAGGGCCTCGCTAAGTTGCTGAGGCTGGCCTCGAACCTATGATCCTCCTGTATCAGCCTCCCAAGTCCTGGGATTACAGGTGTGTGTATGCTGTATTAATTTAAAAACTATTCTGTCCCCCAAAGATAGCCTCTAAAATAAGACCATAACAATAGCTACCATTTACTCTAAATGTCAACTTGTTTAAAAAAAAAAACCAATTCTGCTTGTTTCCCTGCAATAGTCTCACTGAAGGCTCCCAATACCTCACAGTTGTTGTAAGGGTTAAGTGACATGAAAATACCCACATATGATAGAAGATGAGTAAATATTAGGTCTGGTTCCCACCCAGAGATAACCAGTATTAATATCGTTACATGAAAACATCTCTAAGTTTTTCTATACCTATTTACAAATAAGCAAATATGGATTATAATGTACATTCTAATTTTTTAACCTTCCAAATACCATGAACATCCTTCTGTGTCAATACTCATCCACCTGCATTCTCATGGGTTTGATATCATCAACAAAATGGCAAAAATTGGTTCTTTACGTGAAAAACCTTGGATATTATAATGGTTTGTGGCCCTCTAAAGGGCCACAGCATATTAACAGAAATATATTTGTTGACTTAAAATTTCATGGGGAGGAGGAGTAGGCTGGAGACAATTAGGAAAAAAAGTCGAAAAAATTTCTATTAGAGGGGCAATAATTTTTTTAAAGTTTTGAGAAACACTGATCTACGGCGTCATTTTACATAAATAGGACAGCATTCCTTTGTATGAACAGACCATAATTTACTTGGCTGGCATTCTGTTATGGAAAATTGAGAAAGTTGCTAATTTTTAGCACTCTAAACAATGCAGCAGTAAATATCTTTCGTTCATATTCGGTGCATCTTTAAAATCCTTTCATTAGGAGCAATTGTCAAAAGAAGAATCGAAGGTCAAAAGATATTTCAATGCTTCTGATATATAGTCTCTACTAGAGACAGTTTTTGGAGAAATTTCCAATTCAAGTGATGCATAAATCTAGAGGAGAGAGAAAGTATTTCTCCAAACAACTGCATCTAATCAATTCACTATCACTGTGAGAATGCACTTCACTACAAATAACGTCACTACAAATAACCATTTCTCAAAACCTCTCTTGTCTGGAATGTTCTGAAACATATTTCCACCTGAAACATTGCACCGAATTGTCAGAAGAACTTCCTTCCTTAAGGAGCTTGATGGTGATCTACTGGTGCATTTTTATTCTGAAACCTGAACATTCAGTAAGCTGAATTCAGTAGGGTTCAAGCCCCGAGTGACTTGATTCTTTCTACCCACTGCTTCTTCAAACTCACTATTTCTTTCTTTCTTTCTTTCTTTCTTTCTTTCTTTCTTTCTTTCTTTCTTTCTTTCTTTTTTTTTTTTTTTGCAATACTGGGGATTGAACCCAGGGGCATTCTACGTCTGAGCTACACCCCCAGCCCTATTTTTAAATTCTTTATTTTGAAACAGGGTCTCACTAAGTTGCGGAGGTCCTCACTAAGTAGCTCAGGCTGGCTGCAAACCTGTGATCCTCCTGTCTCAGCCTCCCAAGTAACTGCGATTACAAGCGTGCGCCACCACGACTCACTGTTTCTTTCTAGAACCTTGCAGAATGTCAGGTGGATCCAACAGCTTTCCTAGACCCTCTTAGAGAACAACAAGTCTTTGATAACTATTAGTTTCGAGAAGAGTCTCATTTCAGTAATTAAATGTCTGACCTAGCGAAAGAATCAAGTCTCCATCCTCACTCCCAGGGGAGCTTCTCCCCACCCCAGGCCTGTTGCATGCTGGGAAGCCAAATGGTGGGGTGATGGTGGGCTTCCTGTCTGTATGGCACCAGGATTTTTTTATTTACTTACTCAGATATAGTAAGACATGCAGTCACAAAAATGACTACCATGACCAAAAAAGTCTTTTTTTTTCTTTTGTACTGGGGATTGAACCCAGGGACATTCTACCTCCAAGCTACACCCCCATCCCCCTTTTTATTTTTATTTTGAACAGGGGCTTACCAAGTTGCTGAGGCTGGCCTCGAACCTGTGATCATCCTGTCTCAGCTTCACCAAGTACTGGGATTATAGGCATGCACCTCCAGACCGGGCTGACAGAAGAAGTTCTTGCACACAATTCCCTAGAAGCAAGAGGCACAGCACAGCACACCACACAGGGCTCTGTGGGGGAGGGAGCGCCAGGATGGGTCAGGAGGCAGCAGAAGCAAAAGGAAAAGGTGGGCCACCCCCACTGTGGTTTCCATGGGGATGGAGAAGGCAGGTAAACAGGCTGAGGACCGACTAGTCTGCATAATTTCAGCAGGTTCTGGGGTATAAAGGCTATCTGTAATTTTGCTTTCTTTCTTTTTTTTTTTTTTTTTGCGGTACCGGGGATTGAACCCAGGGGCATTCTACCTCCGCGCTACGCCCCCGGCCCTATTTTTTATACTTTATTTTGAAACAGGGTCTCACGAAGTTGCGGAGGGCCTCACTAAGGAGAGAGAGAGAGAGAGAGAGAGACAGAGAGACAGAGAGAGAGAGAGCTGAGGCTGGCCGCGAACCCGGATCCTCCAGTCTCCGCCTCCCAAAGTATTGGGATTACAAGCGTGCGCCACCACGCCTGGCTATCTGTAATTTTTCTAGTACCTGGCCCTGGGTCGTTAGGGCAGAAGAATAGTGACCCAGAGTGTAAGAGTCCCCTAGAGGAGGTGGAAGTGCTGAGAGCTTTGGACTGGTTCATTTGCATATAAAAGGCGCTGTGACAGGTGAGTTCCCAAAGGGGCAGTATCTCCAGGGTCAGCAAGACTCCAGATGCCAAAGCATCAGAAATAAAAATAAATAAATAAATAAATTAAAAAAACAGCCAGGCATGGGGGTGCACACCTGTAATCCCAGTACTTGGGAAGCTGAGACAGGAGGATCACAGGTTTGCGGGCAACCTCAGCAACATAGTGAGACCCTGTTTCCAAGCAAAACATTAAAAAGGGCTGGGGGTGTAGCTCAAAGGTAGAATGTCCCTGGGGTTAATCCCCAGTACCGCAAAAAATAAAATAAGATAATAATAACAACAAAAAAAGACACGACGAGGTCACTTTTGTTCTCTGTTCCCGTCTTGCTCACCTGCTTGAGCTCTATCCAGACCCGCCTACCCACTGCCTATAGGCAGATGGGTAATCCCTGCCCCCAGCAAAGCTCCTGCTAGCCCAGCCCCCCACTAACCTGTTGGGGTTCTCACTGCGTGGTGTATTCCCACAGCTGATTCTTCTTCCTGGGGATGAGGAGACTTCAATGAGTTTTTAAAGAATCCCCTCTAGGTGCCTCCAGTTGAATTCCATCAAGGTAGATGATGAATTTCCTGGTGGCCATTTCTGGCCTCTTTTCTTCCCTCAGCCCCTTGAACTGTCGTCTCCTCCGGATCCTTTCTGCTGAAGTGAGGTAGGCTTGTCCCCGGAATAAGACCTTAGGGAAACATCCTCTTTGGTAAATGACCCTGTCCAGCTGTCATCTGTGGGCTGCCCCATGGACCCAAGGGTATAAGTGGACGCCTGAGCCCAGTCATTGGTGGAAAGTAGTATACTTTCAATGAGGTCCTTTTCTTCCTCCTCTGTTCAGCCATGTCAGGCCACCATGTCATGCTTGTGCCCAGCTCTGTGGGGTCCTACTGAAGCCCCTCTCACACGCCTCCTCCTTTCCCAGGACAGGTTGGGGGGGGAGCACAGCACACACCTCCGTCCAGACAAATGCCCTCTCGCTTCCTCTTCAAGTTCCCTGCTTTTACAGCTCCAGTGGGCTGATGCTTTCAGCTTTATGAAAACAAACAACAACAACCAAAAAAAACCCCACTTTCAAGCCAGGCACGGTGGCACACACCTGTAAATCCCAGTACTTGGGAAGCTGAAGCAGGAGGATCGCAGGTTTAAAGCCAGCCTCAGTAGCTCAGCAAGACCCTATTTGAAAATAAAAAAAAAAATAAAATACAGCTGAGGGTATAGCTCAAAGGTAGAATGCCCCTGGGTTCAACCCCCAGGACTACAAAAACAAAAACAAAAACAACCCCTGGGGGTGGGGGTGGGGTGAGGGTGGGGGAAACTCATTTTCAGCTCCTACAGCCCTTGTGGAGGTGGGCTTTGGAATTTGACAGTGCCTGGAATCCATTGTTTCTCAGCCTTTGAGGCAAAATGGCAACAGAAGCAATCACATCTTAATGCCCCATTCAAATTAAAAATAAAAACCACTAAAGAGAAAGGGGGAAACACCCAAAATATGATGTAATGTGCTGAGACTCTAAGAGCTTTCAGAGGAAAACCACATTGACGAAGTAGAAGGTGAATCAAATACTAATTTTTTAATAATCAAATCACAGTAGCAGCTATATCTTATTTGCTTGTTAATTAAATAATATATGCTCATCAGTCAGCTCAGATATGTCTTTCGTATCAAAAGTATATAACACAGTGTTTTTGTAACTGGTTACTACTTAATCAAGGCAAGAATTTGGTGCTATTTTTAATATGATAGAATAAAGTTATTGGAAATTGTATTCAGTGGCTATGCTTTGGCTCTTAGAGATATCAAATAATAGAAATTCGGTTTTTTAAAACTTCCTTCATCATATCCCAACTTTCTTCAAATTTGATTGGACTGTTAAGCTTGGAGGGGTTTAATTTTGGCTCACAATATCCATCCAATGGATTCTTCCATATTCCCATTCAGAGCAAGTCTCATAATAACTGATGAAGAAGATCTGACAACTGGGTCAGGGTCTACGTGGTAGTTCCAATTTTACTTCTAGAGTATGTTTGCTTTGGGTGGTTGCATTATTCCTTTTTCTGTTGCTGTAACTGAATATCATAGGCTGTGTAATTTATATAGAAAATAAATTTGTTTCTTGTACTTTGGGAGGCTGAGAAGTCTAAGAGCATGGTGCTGGTGTCTGGGATGACTTTCTTCTGGTGTTACAATGGTGGAGGGCATTGAATGGTGAGATAGAACAAGGGTGTCAGAGAGAGCTCACTTTTATTTTATTTTATTGAGGTACTGGAGATTGAACCCAGGGGTGTTCTACCTCTGAGATACACCCCCAGCCCTATTTTTTATTCTTTATTTTGAAACAGAGTCTCACTAAGTTGTGGAGGGCCTCACTAAGTAGCTGAGGCTGTCCTCGAACTATGATCCTCCTGTCTCAGCCTCCCAAGTACTGGGATTACAAGCGTGTGCCACCACACCTGGCTTGAGAGCTCACTTTTATAATATCACAAAGCCAGTACCATGACAACCCACTAACCCAGAAAGGGATCCCCCAAAGTTCCCACCTCCTACCATTGCCCTGTTGGGGGCCAAGCTTCCAACACGTGAACTTTGGGGGGACACATTCAAATGAGAGCAGTGATATTGTCTTCTATTGTTATCTATTATTTTCATTTGTATTGTCTAGATTTTTTAAAATTCTAGCTTAAATTTATGGGAACTATTAAAATCTCATATCAACTAAATAGATGTGAGCTAGTAAATTCAAGCAACATGTCTCACTGTAGCAAAGTAGAGTATAAGGCAGCCAGATAAATTTGAATTACAGATAGCATGTACTAAAGTAAGTAACAGAATGCTAGTAATTAGAGTAAGGAGGTAATGTAAGACTTGACAGCTAAAACAGCAATAAGCTGTCTGGTCAACTAGATTGTTCTGTAGATATAAAAGATAGGTCTGAGATAATTCCTGATCCTAAGAAATTGGCTCAGTGAGTCTGAAAATCAGAAATAGTAAACCTAAATTCTAGTTAAGGACCAAAATATACCTGGGTGTTTGAGTTTCTTCACATCTTCTATATCTTATGAGGGTTCTGCAAGAGTTAATATTTTTCCTTTCTTAATAATATCTTTTTAGAAAAGCCTGATTGGCTGAATTGTGACCAGGTAGGTGTATTACTTCTTATCACCGGTGTATCCAAGCTTTGAAATTTACCTCCTTTTCTGGTGGCAGCTTCTCTGTTGGAAACAGAGTTAGTGTTTCAGGCTGTTTGCAATATTCAAACATTTTGTGATAGCACACATTTTAGGCTTACCATTTTATAAAGGATGGTTCCACGCGTTGGGTCAGGGTCTACATGCTAAGCTATTTTCCTGTTTCTAATAAAACTCTGGCTTCTTAGAGTTTCCTGTTTTCTGGACTTTGCGGGAGGCAGCCAGAAAGCAGTGTGTATTACCTGATCTTCTCCTGAGACTTATTTCCTTGAGCTCTCCATTTAGTTTGGCATGGCTTTCCTCTTGTCTTGGCAGAAGCGAGGGTTCTGAAAGGGATACGCAGCCCTCTGCTCCCCCTTCTGAGCCAAGCATGCAGGTCAGGGACACCTGAGAGGAGGTTAGAACCAGGCAGCTCAGCACTCTCCTGGAGTCCAAGACCGAAGGGAATCACGTCCTGTCCCTGGGCTAACGCTAATTGTGTCCCCTGCGAGAGCAATTGCAATAACTACGTCCCACGTTCAGATCTAAGGTCCCAATCCACTTTCAGATTCTCTTCAGACCCTAAGCATCGCTTCTCTTCTCATTTTAAGGTGTCTTTTAACCAGAAGTATAGTGATTAGCAGAAGATACTTTAAATAAATAGGAGTTATTATTTTCTTTCTTTTTAATTTTTTTCTTTTTATGAAATGTTTTAGTAAGTTTTGATAGTATAATATATATTTGAAGTATATTTATATTTCTATATCAATTACTATCTGGAATGTGATTCCAGATAGTACATACAAAATTGGAATGTGATTCCAATTTTGGAATCACATTTAACATGTGAACAACACAAATGAATCAGAATGTGATAGAAAATTGAAATATATTCCTTAGATACAAAACAACATAAACATAAATTAAATGTAATGTGTATATATATATATATATATACACATATATGCACACCTTAGAGCTGTAATTTGTCTTAATAAATGTTTTAGGAGCCAATATTATTTCTATTTTTTATGATGGGAAACTACTGACAGAAATTCAGGAAAAAATGAGATCTTTTACCATCAGTTTACATGCTTTTTAAGAGGCAATATGACAGTCATTCATGGGCATGTCTGAGTTCCTGAATGTCTCCTTTGTCCTATCTACCATCCACATAGCCTGGACCTCAAGTTTAGCATAATTTGTGGTTCAGTTTTTGTGGGGTTTTTTTGTGGTACAGGGGATTGAACCCAGGAGCATTCTACCTCTGAACTACACCCACAGCCCTATTTTTTATTCTTTATTTTGAAACAGGGTGTCACTAAGTTGCGGAGGGCCTCACTAAGTAGCTGAGGCTGGCCGCAAACCCAGATCCTCCGGTCTCAGCCTCCCAAGTACTGAGATTATAAGCGTGTGCCACCGCGCCCGGCTTGTGGTTCAGTTTTAACTTCATATTTCCAATATTTTTATAACTCAATATTGCTTTCTGTTTTCTAATACGAATTTATAGTCCATTCATGCAAATCAAAGACCAGACAAAATTCTCTAGTTTTTAAAAAGAACCTTGTTTTGATGCATTGTAATTACACATCATAGTGAGATTCAACGTGATACATAAATACATGCACCCAGCACTTGGTGTGTCTCCTGCTGTGCCCCACCCTGCTCCCCACTCCTCCCTCCTCCTGCATGTTAGTGGGACACCTTCAGATATGGACATAACATTATTTGAACTGTTTTCTTCCTCAAGTCTCTTTTCCCCTTCCTTCCTCCCCAAATCCCCTTCCACTATTCTACTGGTCTCTTTCCTCATTAACTGAAGTCTTTTTTGTTTCCTATTTTCTTTCTAGCTTCCACATATGAGAGAAAACACAGGACCCTTGACTTTCTGAGGCTGGCTGATCTCACTTTGCATAATATTCTCTAGTTCCATCCATTTTCCTGAAAATGGAATAATTTTGTTCTTCTTCATGGCCAAGTAAAATTCCATTGTGTGTATATGGACCACATTTTCTTTACCCATTCATCTGTTGACAGACACCAAGATTGGTTCCATAATTTGGCTACTGTGAATTGTGCTACTATAAACATGCATATGCATGTATCATTATAGTATTCTGACTTTAATTCTTTTGGAAAGATACTGAGTGGTATAGCTGGGTCATATGGTGGTTCCATTCCTAGGCCTTTGCGGAACCTCTATACTGATCTCCAATAGTGGTTGCACTAATTTACAATCCCACCAATAGTGTATAAGAGTTCCTATTACCCCATATTCTCTCCAGCATTTATTGTTGTTTGTATTCTTGATGATTGCCATTCTAACTGGAGTTAAATGGAATCTCAGTATAGTTTTGATTTGCACTCCCCTGATCGCCGTCATTTTCTTTTCTAAAGCTTTGGTCCTAGAGACTGTCCCTTGTACTCTCAGTGTAAACCCAGTCTTCTCATGCTCCCTTCTCCATTAATTACACCTGCTCTTGGAAGACACAGTGGCTTCTTGGGTTACTCCAGAAAGAAGCTGTGAGGCATCTTTGTGCCTTAATTTCCCTATTTTTTGCTTCCAAAGGTAGCATGTATTTATTCATCCTTTCATTCTCCCCATCTTAGGGAAAAGGAATTCCTAATTTCTTTCTAGAATCAATTTTTTTTCACCTCTGCTAGTGATCTTTCTCCTTTCCTACCTTCTCTGGGGATTGACTTCATTAATTTTCTACTCTGTTTCTCTCTTCTATTTTTTCCTTTCTCCCTGTCTATGATCATATGCAAGTGTTTCCCTTGTACAAAAATCTCCTTTAAGGTGACATTCTCCATCAGGATATTTCCCTTTCTCTCTTCTTTGTTTCACTGCCAAATTTCTTGGAGAAGAGCCTGCTCATCTCTCATTTACTTCTCAATCCTGCAAGACCTGGTTTCAGTGCTCAGCACTCAACTGCGATCAATACAGCAAAGGTCACCCGTCCTCTCACTGGACCTCCCCGCAGACCTCCCTTCTGAACCTCCTTCCTTGGGTGTATAAAGCAGGTCCCTCTTCCTTCTCTTCCCCCTCTCCCTAGTCTTGTCTTCACCCTTAAATGTCACTCAATGCTCTCTCCAAGGGTTGGGGCTGAGGAGGTAGACTTGGTGGTGGCTCCTGTCATATCCACTCCAGTGACACTTCTAGGTGTGGCTCCTCCTTTAGTTTCCATTTTTCCCTCTCCCCTGTGTTACTGAGGAAATTAGAGTGCTTCAAAATATCTGACCCTAAACCCAAGAAATCATCATTTCTGTTTCCCTTTGTGCCTTGCCCTGGTAAAATAAAGAAGTGACATTTGGTGACAAAGGCCTAGGTCATTCTCTTTGTCATATGCTGGCTGCTGGAATGGGTCAGAACACAAGAGGGTTGACATGTAAAAATCTTGAGCTGTAGCCGGGCGTGGTGGCGCACACTTATAATCCCAGTACATGGAAGGCTGAGACAGGAGGATTGCAGGCTCGTGGCCAGCCTCAGCTACTTAGTGAGGCCCTCCGCAACTTAGTGAGACCCTGTTTCAAAATAAAGAATAAAAAAATAGGGCTGGGGGTGTAGCTCGGATGTAGAAGGTTCTATCCCCAGTACCTCAAAAAAAAAAAAATCTTGAGCTGTTCTCGATTGGGGCCCTTTTGTTCAACTCAAATGGAAACTGGAGTTAAGTTGTGATGCCTAGCATCTGTGGACCTCCATGGCCCAGGCTCCCATTAGAGAACAGTGAAGAGTCATGGAGGAAAATATTTAACTATAAATTACACAGTGCCTCTTTGCCACATTACTGAGACCTGGCCAGGAAGTTAACCCAGAGGAGCCTTCCTGCACTTACCTAGTATGTTCCTTTAAAAGCTTCTCCAAAGTTAGATGACTCATCGGTGCTACAGATTAATGTGTGGAGACTGTAGTCACTTGCCTACTTCCCATTTCTACCTCCTCTTCTTTTTGTGCTTTGCTTTTCTTCCTGTTTGCACATGGGACTGTTTTCTTGGAAACCATTAATAACCCCTGAAAAATCGCAATTTCGACTCTCTCCCAAGGAACAAAAGACAGTTGTGCAAACACTGAACTGAAAGGGAAAAACTTGTTGAAAAGCAGTAAAGAAGCAGGAAATAAGATGTAAGACTGTGCACATTTCGAGAGCCCAGAGGGCAAGCAAAGCAGAAAACCCCTTGGGGAAGCTCTAGGAACTCTGAAGCCATTGCTGCCTCCGGGACATCTGTACAGAAAGAAACCTAATAACCTGAAACAGGGAGCTGATACTTTTAAAGTTTACAAATTTATTTAATGTCGCCCTGATTACATGTCTTTGTAAAATTTATTGCCAGCACTCTTTAAAATCCCAATATACTGTTTTGTGTTTTTTTAAACAGGAAATAAACATACCGATTCTATCAGACTGAGTTGGCCCTTTGGTTTTCCTGCGTGTAGACTTGATTTTTCGAGGAGCATGAACACTTTAGAAGATTTTCCAAGGAACATTTATTTCAGCCATGTCTTTAAGTTGTAGAAGAGTTATCTGAACACTCTTCCCTTCCTTTCCCTTATTTTTTTTTTGTATTTTTGTGAATCTAGATTGTTTCACAGGTTTACACTGGCATAAAACACAGTTCTAGTTTAAAATGGAAGTGCCTTGGGTGGGGAGAGGTTGATCATGCTAATGATATTGGGTATAGTTTATTCTTTCCTTCAGTCTCCCAAATATTTCCAGCCTTTTCTATCCAAACAAACATGTGTGTTTATTCTTTTGTGTTTAACTTTTCTTCGCATTTATTTTTCAAGTCAAAGCACTCACTATTTGCAGTGGGAGTATGTTTCCCAGGCCAATCAAATGTCATCCAGCCCCAAACTACAGAACATCTGTCCTTTAGAATAACGTGCGACGCCAATAGCACAGATGTAGCGTCTTTCCTAATGCTTCTTCAGAAGTAGAATGGCAAACAGTGGAAAAACTATCCTTAGAGTTCTATTTTCAATAGACTGAACCTAGAATTTATGCTTTAGATGCCTGTGGATACAGCAATTCCATAATCAATTATCTTACTGAATAGCAGATGTGAGAACAGGCAAAAAATATAAAATATGGTGGTTTCCTTTAACTTATAATGATGTTGATGCAATCAGTAGTAAATGAGAGGTTTTTCTTTTCTTTTCTTTTCTTTTGTTTACAAACTTTGCCTTGTACCAGAATCACTTGGAAGGCTTGTTAAAATA
>PVJS01000375.1:34215-84816 GCA_004027185.1 Glis glis
TACTCCCAGTACTTGGGAGACTGAGACCGGAGGATCCAGGTTCGTGTCCAGCCTCAGCTACTTAGTGAGGCCCTCTGAAACTTAGTGAGACCCTGTTTCAAAATAAAGAATAAAAAATAGGGCTGGGGGTATATCTCGGAGGTAGAATGCCCCTGGGTTCAATCCCCAGTACCGCAAAAAAAAAAAAAAAATACAGGTTACCGTCAGGCATGGTGGTGCACACCTGTATTTGGGAGGCTGAGACAGGAGGATCACAGGTTTGAGACCAGCCTCAGCAACTTAGTGAGACTCTCAGCAACCTAGTGAGATCCTGCTTCAAAACAAACAAACAAAAAAAAAATAAAGGGCTCGGAGTATAGTTGGAAGGTAGAATGCCTCTGGGTTTGATCTCCAGTATCCCCCCACACATGCACACACTACAGGTTGCTAGGCCTCGCCTCCAGAGTTTCTGATTCCATGGTTCTAGTGAAACCTGAGAATTTGCATTTCTAATAAGTTCCCAGATGATCCTGTTGCTGCTAGTACAGAGATGGCACTTTGAGAACCGCTGTTCTAATTATAGCCATACAGTGTGATACTTACACAAGGTGTTTAATCAGTTTCTATTTTTACTCTGCATTATGCAAGAGAAACTAAAAGATTAATGTGGGAATTTAAAATTTTGATGAAGAACACACATTGAAAAAAAATTATACTTTTAAAAACCTAATTATCTCCTATGGCTTCCAAAGCATAAAACAGTACATTTGAAACACCTAAGCCTATGTAGTCTTTTGTTCAGTGATATGTTGCTAGGGGGTGTGTATCTCTCTGGTGTTGCCTTTGCAAATGGACCGGAAGATTCGGTGTCAAGTGGCTATTGCCAAGGCTGGATCCATTAATACACAAAACTTGTCTAATCAGTAGCCCAGTTGCACATTCAATCTGGATCGTCTATTTAACATTACAATATTTAACTGTCATCCATCTGGCTGAAAGGATTGAATCAATACATCCTTCTGCAGTCAATACACAGGGCATTATCTTCCTTTAAATTTTTTACCTTTGTAGCCCGAAGTGGTGGTGCACGCTTGTAATCCCAGTACTTGGGAGGCTGAGACAGGAGGATCACAAGTTTGTGGCCAGCCTCAGCTACTTAGTAAGGACCTACGCAACTTAGTGAGACCCTGTTTCAAAATAGGGCTGGGGGTGTAGCTTGAAGGTAGAACGCCCCTGGGTTCCATCCCCAGCACCAAAATAAATTACTATTGGAATTCAGAGCCAGCTAGGATTCCCTGCCTTACTATCCAAAGAAGTGGTACAAGTAAACCAAAATGTGTTTTCCTTTGTTTAGCTTTGCTTTGTTTACTTTTTTTTTGGTGAGGGGGGCAGGGGATTGAACCCAGAGGCATTCTACCTCCAAGCTACACCCCCAGCCCAATTGTACTTCTTATTTGGAAACAGGGTCTCACTAGGTTGCGGAAAGCCTCACTCAATTGCTAAGGCTGCCTTCAAACCTGCCTGCTATATTTTTAGTAGACATTAAATTATTGATTGTCTATCCTTCTCCCTTACCAGTTTAATGAGGCCCAAATCAAGTGTGTATATTTTCACACTCGTTCCCAACACAATGGATTATAACATTTATAACAGTATAACAGAATTTCTTGAACTTGACAGAAGGATAAATTATTTTTCCTTATAAGTCCCTAAAGCTATAGTTTTAGTAATTTAAAAGCAATATCTTTTGGAGGTGCTAAGACTAAAGACTAGTAAGCAAATCAAGCTGAAAACAGAAAGAACAGATTCAATCTATTACTAGGCTATTAATCAATAGGCAATAGGTACCAGTTGATATATCTGGGTTTGAGGTAGAAAGAGCAAGGCAAGGAAGCCTCTTTCTTTCTTAAGCATTTACATTTGGAACCACATAAACATCCCCTAATAAATGTAGCTTGTCTCTACACATTGTACAGCCTTGTTCTGGGCTTGACATCTTGCCTAAACAGGGACTGAAGAAGTGATTACTTAGAAGTGCAGCTGTACAATCCCACCCTGCTCTGAAAATGAACCTGATTGGGCCCCTCCCTGTAGGGCTGTGAGGCACCCTCCTCCGGGTGCTCAGACTCACATCACAGGCCCCCACGTGGTCAGGATGCACACATTCAGGAAAGAGGGATCTAATTTAGGCACCGAGTCTCAGATCAAGATTCTTGGGGAGAGGTCCCATAAATCCCGAGAGCTCTCCAAGGTGAGGAGGGGCAGTGTAGGAATCAGCTGGGATTTTACAGAAGTGATATTTTAGAGAAATGGGCTTCCGGTGGGGCCCCAGGTCAGAGCCTGCTGACTAAACTGGGAAGACACTGCAGGCCATGTCAGCTTTTCAGGACAGTGGCTTGTGATCCTCATAACTTGGAGTATAACTTGCAGAGTGACACTGGATGGCGGTCATGCATCAACATGTGCTTTCCAAAAGAAAGAAAGCTGAGCCAGCCGTGGTGGCTCACACTTGTAATCCCAGTACTTGGGAGGCTGAGACAGGAGGATCACAGGTTCACGGCCAGCCTCAGCTACTTAGTGAGGCCCTCTGTAACTTAGTGAGACCTGTTTCAAAATAAAGAATAAAAAATAGGGCTGGGGGTATAGCTTGGAGATAGAATACCCCTGGGTTCAATCCCCAGTAATGCAAAAAAAAGAAAGAAAGAAGGAGAAAGAAAGGAAGGAAGGAAGGAAGGAAGGAAGGAAGGAAGGAAGGAAGGAGAAAGAAGAAAGAAAGCAAGCTGAGAGGAACATGAGTTTTTGAAGGTTTTGTTTTCATATTTTGGAGGGGAAGCACTTATAGTCACTCAAAGGCTACATATTGAGTGATTTAAATTTTCCTTTTAAATCCAGAAATAGAAGAGAAAATAAACAAACAAAAACCCACATAGGCTACTTAGTGAGGCCCTCCACAACTTAGTGAGACCCTGTTTCAAAATAAAGAATAAAAAACAGGACTGGGGGTGTAGCTCAGAGGTAGAATGCCCCTGGGTTCAATCCCCAGTACCGCAAAAAAGAACAATAAAAACACATAGTATTCACTAGTTTGATGGCTACTTCAAAAAGGGAGACTTAGAAAGTGACTTTGGACAGAGACTGCGGCCCAGCCTGGTGGCAAGAGACCAGGTAAATGAGGAGCTGTAAATCCTTCAAAATGTTTACATGCTACCTCATTAACCAGAGATGCAGATTATGAGGCTAAGAAACACTGAGGGTGGAAAGGAATGCGCAGATGATATATACTTGTGACTAGAGAGTGCCACAAACACAGAAGCTATGTTGCCCGGTATTCATGAAAAAGTGGCAAAAGGTATACACTCGAGGGGAGAAGAGGGAGGCACCCACCTTGGCTGCAAACGTTAGCCCCTAATACTGGGGTTCCCACTATTAACTATTTGGGAAGAGGGTATGTGATGAAATGGACCACGAACCTGAGTCAGAAAGCTGGGACTTGAGTCCTGAGGTTCTCACCTGCTCAGTGTGGACAGAGGCAAGTTTCCTAACGTCCCTCAGCCTCAGCTGCCTTGTCTGCCTACAAGACAGGATCATTCTCACCCCTCCTCTTGCAGGATCGCTGTGCTGCTCAAAGTGAAATAGTGTCTGTGAAAATGTAACGGGACTGAAGCCCTGTTCCCCTGTGCAACATGTGGGTGTAGGTAAAGATGGAACAAGCCTAGTCATGAGTTGATGATAACTGGGTATGTGGGGCTTCGTGACATCATTTTCTCTACTCCTGTGTCTATAATACAGTTTATTTTTAAACGAATGACTTTCAGAAAAGTTGCAAAAATAATACCCACAAAATACCTGTATACCCTTCACCCAGGTTCTCCAAGTGTTAACATACCCTTTCTGCTTTATCATTTTCTGTATATGGCTGCACGTGTGTGTGTGTGTGTGTGTGTGTGTGTGTGTGTGTGTATTGTAGTTTTACTGGACCACTTGAGAATAAGTTGCCGACATGATGACTTTAATCTCTACAAATGGATATTTTCTATAAACAAATTCATTTTCTTACCATTAGTACAATCATCGAAATAAGGAAATTAGCACTGATGTAATAATATTACCTAATCTACTTATCTTGTTCAAATGTCACCACATGTCTCACTAATATCCTTTGTAGGGAAAGAAACATATTTTTTTCTGTTCGATGATCCAATCCAGGGTCACACATTGTATTTACTATTTGTCTGTTGAATCTCTTTAGTCTCTTTTTTCTGCCTTTTACATCCTCACCTTTAAAAAAATTATAGAGTTTATTTTTTAAAAAATCCCTTAATTTAGGTTCATCTAATGTTTCCTTTTAATTGGATTCAGGATATATATACATTTTCATCAGGACCACAGAAGTAATGTTGCGTCATTCTCAACCGATGTATCCAAAGTCACACAGTCTCCATTCATAACATTCTTTCATTAGCGATAAACATTACTTGATTAAGGTTATTTATGCGAGTGGAGTTACATTTTTGTCTTTGTTATTAATAAGTATGTTGTGGGAGATAATTTACTTCCATATATTTTCTTGCATTTTTTTAAGATAAATGGGAAGACAGAGACCAAGATTTTAGTTTTAGATAAACTCTTACATTTGAAATTCAAATAGGCAATCGCATTTGTGAATCTGAAGCTCAAGGAAGCACTGTAAGATAGTGTGGCATAATATGAATGATATATGGAGTGGGCCGAAGAGAAAACAGTAGGTAAGGGAGTCAAGACAGCCTTTGTAGGAATCTCTTATAAATGTAGATTGCGATAGCAGAATAATGGAACTGGTAGCTGACTTAGATTATAAGGTCAAGAAAGAATTTTTTATGTTTGGAAATATAAGAACGACATTTTTTGCTGATAGGAATGATCCAGCAATGAGGGGGTGGCAGTATGAAGTGTCTGAGGGTGGCTGCAGGTCATCTGGCTGCCAACCTGAGCTCTGCCTCTTACAAGCTGTGTGACGTTAGGAAGTAAATCAAACTCTTTGAAAAATAGGACTGTTATGAGGACTGACTTAGATGATATTGATAAAGAACACAGAACACTTCCTGCCCATAGTAAATGCTACCCGTGTGAGTGTAAAGTTAAATGTGATCTTGAACTCACTATCATTTGGTATCTTAGAATCAGTTTATCTCATTGAGCTGAATTCATCTGGGGAAATTCTGGGTCGTTTTTCTCTTTCATTGGTCTGGATCTGTTGTTTAACCCATCTCCTGAGTTTTTAACTTCAATCATATTTCATTTTAAATTCTGTTTAGATTCTCCTTCTTTGGCGTCCTGATCTTTCAAATGGTTTCTATTCCTGCATTTAACTTTCTAACCATTTAAACATGGTTATTACATAGGTCCCTCCTAATATTTCGGTTGGGCAGGGAGTACGTATTTTTCTGGCTATTTATATCTACTGACTTTCCATTAGGTTTGTGCGAACATGTGTGTGTGTGTGTGTGTGTGTGTGTGTGTGTGTGTTGTACATTTTGCTGTGAGCTCATCTTAACTGAAGTTGTTTATTTCTGTGGGTGTCCCCTGGGCTTTGGTAGGAAAGCATCCCTACAGATTTGTTTTGCATTTTCTTTTGCCAAATTTCCCATGGATTTCATGGGTCTGGGAACCATTTTATGTTAATGTTACAGCTATAATTCCATAAATTAGGACTCTACACTTAATAAGTGACTCAGGGTTGGAGTGCTATTGCTCACAGGAGAACTTTTTGTTCACTTATTTGATTTTTATTTTTAAATCAGAGTGCTGACCAGTGGCATACTAGGAGTAGAATTTTTCTACTCCTTCCTAGGAACTTAGATGCTTCCCAGGTTCATTCCCCTACTTTGCAGAGGGCTAAGACCACACCAAAATGTCCTCCTTGAAGCAATAAAATATCACCCTTGGGCTCTGTGTTGAGATTCCGTGTCCTTCTGAGTCACCAGAGGCAGCTGTAAGCCCACTGCTCTGCCCAAGACCTTCCTCCCTGCTGCTGATACCTAGAGATAGTCCATTTTCTCTTTCAATTTTGGCTGTGTTCATGATTTTCTATTATATTTTATGTTTGTAGAAGGGTTGGAGTCTACATTTGTTCGGATGTCCATGTTGCTGAAACCAGAGCTCTGCCACATAATACAGGTAGATGTAGACAGTGAGATGCTGTGAAGAGACCCAACATGGAGAGTTTCCTGAAGAATATACAAACCACCCTTCTCTCGAGATTGTTTGAATTCCACTCCTGGGCCGAGCTGGATCGAGAGCTGTGTACCAGGAACACATCTCATCAGAGCTCTGGTAGAATTGCTTTTCCTGATTGCAATTTAGCATAATATCCTCCGTCTGTAGAGGCAGGTTATATAAGACACAACTCTATGAACCCTCCTTTGCCTCAACTCTAAGGATATTGTTGAAGATTACCTTATGTTTTTCTATTAGGATGACTCCCAAGTAACTGACTGGTTCTTATTTTATGAAAACTCTGAATAAGTAACTTAATATTCTCCTTGAAAGAACTCAAGTTATAGCCAACTTCTAATAGAGGAGTGTAGGATTCTTATTCTTACTCTTATTCTTATTCTTATTCTGTGTGTGTGTGTGTGTGTGTGTGTGTGTGTGTGTGTGTGTGTTTTACTGGGAACCGAATCCAAGGCACTGCATATCTATGTGCTAGGCAAATGCTCTGTCACCGAGCTACATACCCAGCCAAGAGTGTAGCATTCTATGCATGCATGATTGGATTCTAACCCTATTCCTTTTTTTTTTTTTTTTGGCACTGGGGATTGAACCCAGGGGCATTCTACCTCTAGCCCTTTTATTTTGAAACAAGTTCTCACTAAATTGCTGAGGCTGGCCTCTAACCTGTAATCCTCCTATCTCAGCCTCCCAAGTACTGGGATTACAGTCAAGCTCTAACCCCACACTTTACAGTCTTTCATACTATGCTTATGCTTATGCTTATTTCCTTCCTTCCTTCCTTCCTTCCTTCCTTCCTTCCTTCCATGTGGTACTGGGGATTGAACCCAGAGGCATTCTACCTCCAAGCTACACCCCCAGCTCTTTTTATTTTTTATTTTGAAACAGGTTCTCACTAAGTTCCTGAGGCTGGCCTTGAACCTGCAATCCTCCTGTCTCAGCCTCCCAAGTACTAGGATTACAGGCAGTGCCACCATGCCTGGCCTAGTCTCATCTATTTTAAATGTACGTTCTCTTGCAATATTTTATTTATCTCTATAAACTACTTAGCATCTTTGTTAGGGTGAGGTGAATGATGTGGCTGGCTATGAATAAATAACACTAATGTGCAAGGTACTGAGCTAGCTGAATGACACAGTAAATTAATCTATATTAGAGTCTTCTAAGGGCAGAAAATTTATAACCCAAGTACCATAAGAGAGTTATAAATAAGCCACAGAATAATAGGCAGCCACTTAAAATTATGTTCTTCAAGAATGCTTAAAGAAATACAATACACCCAATAAAAGCAAACGAATTGCTCCTCTCCTCCTGTACACCAATAGAAAATACATAACAATAGATCAATAACAGTTTTATTCTTCATGTTAGCTTTTAATTCCCTTTTTTGTAACTCTGTTCTTTATTTTTTAAAATTTCCACAGTAATATATATATATATACAAGTTGAGTATACCTAATCTGAAAATCTGAAATGCTACACAATCTGAAACCATTTGAGCATTAATATGATACTGCAAGTAGAAAATTCCACCCTGACCTCACGTGATGGGCCACAGTCAAAATGCAGGTGCAGTAAAAAATATTCAATAACATTACCTTCAAGCTATGTGTATAAGACATATATGAAACATGAATGAATTTTAGACTTGTGTTTAGACTTGAATCCCTAAGAAATCTCATTATTGACATGAAAATATTCTAAAATTCCAAAAAATCAGAAATTTAAAAATTCTGGTCCCAAGTTTAATCTATATTTCTATTATAATTATAAAATGAAGATAAGCCGGGCGTGGTGGTGCACGCTTGTAATCCCAGAACTTTGGGAGGCGGAGACCGGAGGATCTGGGTTCGCGGCCAGCCTCAGCTCTCTCTCTCTCTCTCTCTCTCTCTCTCCTTAGGGAGGCCCTCTGCAACTTCGTGAGACCCGGTTTCAAAATAAAGTATAAAAAATAGGGCCGGGGGTGTAGCGCGGAGGTAGAACGCCCCTGTGTTCAATCCCCGGTACCCCCCCAAAAAATAAAATAAAATAAAATAAATAAAATGAAGATAAAAATGGACATGGTACCTTTCAGAGTCCCAGGAAGAAACAACATACACCCAAAGGTTCACAGGAAGAGACTTGAAGTATATGCTGAGATAAAGGAATCATCAAACCTCACCCAGGCTCCCGGAGACTAATAATGAAGGCAGCCATTACCACCTCCAGTGGAGCTGGAGGGTCAGGGGAGAAAACACGGAGCCTGGAGTGGGGCCATTCCCCTGGAACTGTGGTCTCAGAGAAACACAGCCACTACAAGTGCACCATGTCAAAGCAGGAGGGAAGTGGGAAGAAAGTTCTCTGGTCGTCTTCTGCCTTATCTTCTGTGATAACTCATTTTGTGTGACAACTTGACTGGGCCATAGGGTGCCCAGATATTTGGTCAAATGTTATTCTGAGTGTTTCTGTGAGGGTATTTTTGGATGTGGTCAATATTTATAAGAGTAATGAGTAAGGCAGAGTAAACCCCACTTTCTTATGTATATTATGGGCCTCATCCAATCAGGCAAAAGCTTGAAGAGAATAAAAAGGTTGGCCCTCCCCCAGGTAAAAGAACATTGTTCCTGCCTGATGGCCTTTGAACTAGAACATCCGCTTTGTTCTTGCCTTTGGACAAGAACAGAAACATTGGCCCTCCTGGGTCTCCAGCCTGCTGGCCCTCAGACTGGAGGTACACCATTGGCTCTCCTGGGTCTCCAGCCTGCTGGCCCTCAGACTGGAGCTACACCATTGGCTCTCCTGGGTCTCCAGCCTGCTGGATGGACCTACAGATCTTGGAACTTGTCAGCTTCCAAAAGCATGTGAACTGATTTCTTATAATATATGTCTTTCTATTGATTTGCTTCTCTGGAGGACCTGACTCTGTACCTTTGATCTCCTGCTGGTACTGTTCTGCCAAACCCAGCCAGCAGGGGGCCTGCATGATGCCTACCTCTACATGATGCAGAGGAGAATAGAGCCTGGTCCCCAGGGCTGTGTGTTTGTGTGTATAGTGGGGAAGGGGACAGACAGAAGTAAATTAAGTGTTGTAGTGTTTCAGAGAAGGGAGAGATTGGAACCCATGGAGAAAATTTATATGTAGAGGTAGAGTCAAAGTTATTTTTCTTAGGATCAAATGAGATTATGACTGAAATTATTTAATAGCTATAAAGTCCTATAATGTCAGCTTGTATTAGGATTAAGATATACAGTACTACACCCTATAGGCCAGGGTTAGTTAAACAATAAAAACTATAATAGTTGTATTAATAGTTAACCATAGTGAACACTTACTGTATGCTGGGCACTGTGACAAATGGTTTACCCAAATGAGAAATTGGATATCTCCTTTATAAATATTATATAATGACTTAGTGTTGTGAACCCTTCACAGAGACCTAGGTATGTGCAGATCCAACAGGTGGTTGGAGGAATTGTTGCTCTCTGCTCCTGTGAAACTATATGGATTGAGAAATCTGTGCTGCTGCATTGAATGTCATGTTCATTCCATATAATCACAGTTATTACCAGAGCAACACTGGCCTTTCAGTCAAGCCAAAGCCACTTCTTGTATAAAGAAAACAAATGCCCGAAGCCCTACACTGGAAATGGCTTCTGTCCTTGTGGAAGGGGAGAAGTCTGGTGGTGTCAGCCTCTTCCAGGAGGCTGCTCATGATCTCCCCTAGCCTTCACCCATGGCCAAGTCTAGGAAGTAAACAAATAAGGAAGCTCGGAAGGATATACCCTAAACATACATCCATCCTGGAAAGGAGCTAAAACACACTCAACTTTCTGCGGATATGAAATTCTATGTCTCTGTTTTGTCTGTGCCTTTCTGAGCCCTTCAAAGAAAGAAGGTGGCTGTTATGCTCTTAGAAAGCTTTTGATGCCTTGATAGGAAGAGAGGAAAGCACAGGTGAAAAGCAGCCAGGTGGAAGTGGATGAGATCACCCTATGCAAAGTGATAATGCCCATTGCAAGACTGGGGACCTTCTTCTCATCATTCCCTGGGCCTCTACCAAACGGAGCATGGTCAGGACCAGCCTGACACCAGAGTCTGACTCATATCTACTCCTCAGCTGCTCTCACCACCAGCAGAACTGACAGGAGTGCTGGGGCCAGCTCAGGGTTCCCTAGACGCAGTTGAGGAGCATGCAGATTCACAGTTTACATGACAAAGGACACAATATTCCAGACTGAACTTGAATGGGGCACTCTGGGAGCCACTATTATTGCTGTCTCCCGAGTTAAAGTGCCCACTGAGCCCCTGGGTCCCAAAGAATAAGAGAAGACCAATCTAACAACACCCAAAGGAGATAGGAACAGAACCTGCCAATAGAGATGGCCAACAGGTCAGAGACTGACACGTCCCTACACAGCTTTAAGACTAATCTGGCTAAAGGACCTGGGACCAGTACCCCAGAGTGGGAACTGGGGAGGGGCCTTCAATTCCCACAGAACCTCAGGTGACAGGTCTGGGAGCTCCAGTTCTGTTTTGACTCTGCCTCCAAGTTGTCTTATGGCCACCGGTAGGTGAAATAGCTTCTCTGCCCTCAGTGTCCCCACATTTTAAAATGACACAGTTGTTTAAAATGGCCTCTAAGCACATTCCCTGAGACCAGAGGACACAATTGTATAGTAGTAAGTCCCAGAGACTAAAGGAGTGACACCTAAAACATGAGATCCTCGCTTCTGCCGCCTCTGCCGCCTCTGCCGCCTCTGCCATCCATTAAGAGAGGATTGGAAAGCCGGGTGTGGTGGCGCACACTTGTAATCCCAGTACTTGGGAGGCTGAGACCGGAGGATCCGGGTTCGCGGCCAGCCTCAGCTACTTAGTGAGGCCCTCGGCAACTTCGTGAGACCCGGTTTCAAAATAAAGGATAAAAAATAGGGCCTGGGGTCTAGCTCTGAGGTAGAATGCCCCTGGGTTCAATCCCCGGTACCGCTCAAAAAAAAAAAGAGGATTGGAGAGCCTCGCCTCTGGTCTCCAGAGCAAGATCCCTACTGCCAGGGATTCTGGGATTCTGGGCACCTGGGATTCTGATGAGGCTGTGATCAGTTGACCTGTAGCTGCAATCTAAGAGAGTTTTGCAAAAAATGGTGGACAGGCTGTCGCTGACTTAGCCCAGGCCATGGCAGACATCACTAATGGATTGTGATACTATTTTCCTCAAAACCCTTCTCAACCTAGAGCTCGGAGCAGACATTACTAATAAATCAGAATAGGTTTGCTGGATGAAACTTGTCATCCCTCCTCTCCTCCCCTCTCCTTCCAGTATGACATTCATTCTTGTAGCATCAAAATTAAATGGCTTTCATGGGAAATTCAGCCATTATGTCAGCTGGCCATGTTTTAATTAGGGCTTTAAGCAATTAAATTCTTTAGGCAACAATCTTTGTATTTAAGTATTATATTAATGAAGAAATTTGTTCTCCTAATTTAGCACTGGGTAAACAAAGATGCAGTTACCATAGAGTCATGGAATTTGGAGAAGAGAAACAGTCAACATATGTCTGGGTTTCCCTTCACCCCTTTGAAGAAATGCAGGGCAGTTACTCATGACATATTCAGTGATAATATTGTTTTCTCGGCTCTGAGTAATGGTGTTACTTTCATCTCCTTTGGGAGGTTTCCATAACCTAATAGAGTTTCACAACAGTTGGCCCTAATTATCTTTTACTTAATTTAATTCATTTGGTTTAATTTAGATTGCCTTGCACCAGGCTTATTCACCCTTTTCCTTGCAAATGCACACAGCAATTATTGAAAGGCAGCAATAACATTCCTTCCCCACTCTGGGTTAAAAATTCTTCTGGGTTAGCATTACATCATCTGCTCTGATGTTTTGATGCTTTTCCCAGAATCATTTCCAAGTTATCCACACTGTGGTAAATACACTATAACTATAATAGTATCTTTACTTTTTTGTAGTACTGGGAATTGAACCCAGAGGCATGCTACCTCTGAGCTACATCCCCAGCCCTATTTTATTTTTTATTTTGAAACAAGGTCTCACTAAATTGCTGAGGGCCTCGCTAAGTTGCTGAGGCTGGCCTCGAACCTGTGATTCTCTTGTCTCAGTCTCCCAAGTACTGGGATTGCAGGCATGTGCTAACACTCCTGGCTCTGTAATAATATCTTATACTGGCAAACTGTTTTTCTGTCACTATTAACAAAGTTTGAGTATATTCTTGATTTCCATTCTTTGCCACCTTGTATGTTGCCTGATTAGATTGTATTTGACCTTTCATGTTCTTTACCCATGAAAGATGGTTTCTTCTATGGCTCACTCCAAGGATCAGAGGAGAGAACTAGGGGACACAGTTGAGGAGGCCTGGGCTATCAGAACTAGCCAGGGGAAGACAAGTTTTCATTACGATGCAACAGACCACCTGGGAGAAAGCGAGGGCCTTGATAACAGGACTTCTCCATGCTGGGGAACAATGCTGAATAAAAAGGAGGCAAAAGGTGCCCAACCCAGATAGGGAGCCCAGCGGGTGGACATGGAATGGACCTCGGTACAGGAGAGAGCCAAGGAACCTGTGCCATGTCCTGGCACGCTGGCCCAGGGTTGCCATATGGTAGCAGCTGACTTACTGTGGAGCTAATAAAGCTGACACCTCAGGGTGCTCCGCAGTTGTGGACCTCTTCCAAGGCCCTGGGAGGGGCCTCTGCAATGTGCTTACATGGTCAAATGTTCTTGTAAAATATACAAAAATAATTTCAAGATATCATAAGCATTACTGGGCAAGTCCTCTGTCTCTGTCCACGCACCCCCCCCCCGCCCTCCTCTCTTGTGTAGAGTATGTTCAGAGTACTTATAGGAATTTAGGGCTACATTTAAGAAGTGGAGTTGGGGATACATTTAGTTGGTTTTAGTGGGATATATTTTAAAGATACTTTTATTGGTGCATTGTAATCACACATCCTAAGGAAGTTCAGAGTGATGGGGACACACCTACCCACAGTGCTTAGTGAGCTTCCCCCCAGATCCCATGAGATAAGTATTTATTAGGTTACAGTGATTTTGTTTAAGCTGTTGCTAGCTGCCCCAGTATGGGGGTAGATTTTAGGAATACTCCTGTACCCCCACACTGACCTTCACTGTGGTGTTGTGATGGTACAGAGCCAGGGGTCAATGTCATGATAGGATGTGTCCTGCACTCACTGGCGCAGCCAGAGAGTGGGGGAGAGGTTAGGATTTAACATGTGGAGACAGAAAGTGGTCTTTGGAAAATTCTTGCTATTATCAGACACGTAAAATGATAAGCAGAGGATTCTGTTTTCAATGTACCTGGTCAAAATGGAAGTGCTCTTCTGTCAGGAATAGATTCAATAATCCATTGTATAAAACAAAACTCCACACAGTATCTTTCTTTATTGAAGGAAATCAGTGGGATGGATTGGTCAGAATTCCTGTGTGTGGCCAGGCATGGTGGCACACGCTTTTTATCCCAGTACTTGGGAGGCTGAGACAGGAGGATCGCAGGTTCGCGGCCAGCCTCAGCGACTTGTGAGGCCCTCCACAATTTAGTAAGACCCTGTTTCAAAATAAAGAATAAAATAGGGCTGGGGGTATAACTCAGAGGTAGAATGCCCCTGGGTTCAATCCCCAGTAACACACACACACACACACACACACACACAAAGAATTCCTGTGTGTGTAGGGCACAGACCTTATCACAGAACAGTGAACGGGGAGTAGGTTTGTGTGCAAAGTTACATGCTTCATGCAACTTATATCACATCAGAATACGTCAATATACCCTGTTCTAATGGCATCTGGTGGTTCCAAAGGAAATAACATGGAAAATAGTCTCTGACATAAGTAATCCAGTGATAAAAACCCTGAATTCAATCACCAATAATTTGTCAGTGTGTATAGCAGAAGAGTGACTTGATTAAATGGTAGCACAGCTTAGTATAATACGACAAGGCAGCATCATAACCGTTTAAAGAATGTATTCAAATTGCTTTTGTGCCTGCCTTAGCTTCAAGTTAATCTAGTTTATTTCTTCAAATTTATTGTTCATATTAAAACTCCAATGCACTAAGAAGTAGTCTAGTGGAAGCCTAACCTACAAATGGAAAAAAAAAAGACTAGCAGAACTTACAATGTCGAAAATTCTCTTTATCACAGTAGAAAAATTAAAAATGTGTAGATAATGAAAATGACCCAGAAGAATTTAAAAAATATGAAGGTCGGGACACTCTTAAGTGGGAAAGATGGAAAAAAGGTAGAAGGAATATTAGAACAAGAGTGTAGTAAAACTCAATTTGTGCAGTCAAATAGTCTACAAAGGCCAACAGCAGCTTCATTTTGTTGAATTCACTGATAAATACTATGGTCTCTCCCCCAAATCATCAGCCCAATAACATTTACAGGAAATCAAACAGATGTGTAAGTGGTGCACACCTGTAATCTCAGTACTCAGGAGGCTGAGACAGGAGGCTTACAGGTTCAAGGTCAGCCTTAGCACCTTAGCAAGACTCAGCACCTTAGCGATACCCTGTTTCAAAAAAACAGTAAAAGCCAAAACGGGCTAGGGGTGTAGTTCAGAGGTAGAATGCCCCCGGGTTCAATCCCCAGTACCAAGAATGAATGAATGAATGAATGAATGAATGAATGAATTTTAAAAATAGATATTCTGGAAAAAAATGTTTGAATGATCAGACTGTCATGAGATCTGGCTGGCCTGTTGCAAGACTGCACATACCATTTTGTTTGTAAGCTGTTTTCAATGAGACAGACATTCCTTAGATCAGTTCGTAGGTGGATGACTATGTTGAGGACCTTCAAAAGTCATAAAGCATACGAAGGCTGTTTGCTTTATTGATGAAATAAAAATGTACTAGGTTGCCAGGCGTGGTGGCGCACGCTTGTAATCCCAGTACTTTGGGAGGCGGAGACCGGAGGATCCGGGTTCGCGGCCAGCCTCAGCTCTCTCTCCCTGTCTCTCTCTCTCCTTAGTGAGGCCCTCCGCAACTTCGTGAGACCTGGTTTCAAAATAAAGCATAAAAAATAGGGCCGGGGGTGTAGCGCGGAGGTAGAATGTCCCTGTGTTCAATCCCCGGTACCACACACACACACACACACACACACACAAAAATGTACTAGGTCAATGTCTTGAAGAACAAAGAAATGTAGTATTATTTTGATCACTAAAAATAGTTGTGGTTATTAATGTTTTCAGTGGAAGGTTTATCTTCCCAATGTCACAATGAAAGGCTTTCTTCAAATAACAAAAATTTCAAGGGAATCATTGAGTTAATTACTGAATTTGATTTATTCTTGAGTCAATCATCGGAAATTTTAAAATGAAGTGATCTACTTATCCAAAACAGTTTATAAAATAGTATCCAAAATGACTGGAAAATGTATACGAAATGCGTTAGAGAATAAAATAAATAAACCGGATACTACTCCATTATCGTAAATTCTACTTTGAATATGACAAATACTTATCAGTCCATGATTTTTGTGCACTATTCTCATAAAAGAAAACTCCATGCATGATTTCTGACTTTTTTGCCAATTGAAAACCATCTGTCTATGATTTTTTTCAATAAAGTAAAACAAGTGCTCAATCATATGATAACGTGGTCATTATGAAAGGGAAATGAAAAGCCTATAGCACTCTTTCAAAACAAATAATTATAGTCCACGATGTCTTCCAAGAAAAAGCCCCATCCACAGGGCTGAAGCTGTTGATTTCTGTAGTAGTTAATACATTTACTTTTCAGGTTTGTCTAGAACAATAGAAAAGTAATGCAAGAAGCCGGGCGTGGTGGTACAAGTCTGCAATCCCAGTATGTGGGAGGCTGACACAGGAGGATCACAGGTTGGAGGACAGCCTCAGCAACATAGTGTGACTCTCAGCAACCTAGTGAGACCCTGTTTCAAAATAAAAAATAAAAAGGGCAGGGGGTGTAGCTCAGAGGTAGAATGTCCCTGGGTTCAATCTCCAGTACCACACACACACACACACACGAAAAAAAAAAAACCAGTAATTAATGCGAGCAATGAATCTCACTATCATGAATAATCATAAGGCAACAATTTTTAAAACCCTTGAGAAAAATAAAATGAAATTTTATACTGAAAATCTTTAAAAAGACAAAAATGAAATATAACTCAAGCCACATTAAAATTTTTAAGTGGCTACATTAAAACCAGACAAAAGAAACAATGAAAATTGATTGTAATATGTCTTATGTACTCAATAAAGCATATTTAACTATTTTCAGTGACTCTTTTGTACAAAGTCTATGAAATCCAGCGTGTGTTTTACTCTCTGTAGCATGGCATTTCCCGCCAGCCACATTTTAAGTGCTGTGTGGCCACATGTGGCCAGCGATTACCATCTTGGTCAGCGCAGATATCCTCGTGTGTTTTGAACACGTACGCCAACTGAGATTTCCTGCAGTGGCTGTCAGTGCCATGACGAACTTTGTCCGTCATCAAGCTGGGCCGGCCTTGCTGCTGGAGTGAGGGCAAATAATGAGCCGAACTTGCTGCAGGACTCGATCCTACGAAGCCAGCTGCTGGGCCTCAGCCTCGCCCACGTGACTTGAGGAGCCACAAGTGATAAGAATAAAAAAGCTTTTCCGTCAATTTTTTTTCTTTTTTTTTTTTGCTGTACCGGGGATTGAACCCAGGGGCGTTCTACCTCCGTGCTACACCCCCGGCCCTATTTTTTATACTTTATTTTGAAAACGGGTCTCATGAAGTTGGGGAGGGCCTCACTAAGTAGAGAGAAAGAGAGAGACAGAGAGACAGTGAGAGAGAGAGAGAGACAGAGAGAGAGAGAGAGAGAGAGAGCGAGCTGAGGCCGGCCGCGAACCCGTATCCTCCGGTCTCTGCCTCCCAAAGTACTGGGATTACAAGCGTGCACCACCACGCCCGGCCTCCGTCAATTGACTCTATGACATACACTGTGTGTGTGTGTGTGTGTGTGTGTGTGTGTTGTGTGTGTGTGTGTGTGTGTGTGTGTATTAGTGTTACTGGGGATTGAACCCAGGGGCATTCTACTTCTGAGCCACACCCCAAGCCCTTTTTTATTTTTTATTTTGAAACAAGGTCTCACAAGGTCTCATGTATAAAATCATCAATGCCAATCTCAATATTGGGTACTGGAAAGGGGAGGGAGGGGGAGAGAGCCAAGGGGAAGCTCACTAAATGCATGTATGTCCCTATGTATGTGTGATTACAGTGCAGCAATAAAAATTTTAGAAAGAGCCAGGTGTGATGGCGCATGCCTGTAATCCCAGTACTTGGGAGGCTGAGTCAGGAGGATCGCAGGTTTGAGGCCAGCCTCAGCAACTTAACGAAATCCTGTTTCCAAATAATAAAGTGAAATCTGGCTGGGGGTGTAACTTGAAGGTAGAATGCTGCTGGGCTCAATCCCCAGAACCACAATAAATAAGCAAATAGAAACAAAAATAGGAGGAGGAGGAGAGGAGGAGGAGGAAGAGAAAGAGGGGAGGGGGAGGAGAAGGAGGAGGAGAGGAGGAGGAGGAGGAAGAGGAGGAGGAGGAGGAGGAAAACACAGGTCATTAGTACCCCCAGAGGAATGGAGGGACAGGAGCAAGGGTGCAGCCAGCCACAGGGTCTCACAGAGCATCCTGTGCAAAGTTTGCAAAGCCTATCAAAGAGACACCTGAACCTCCAGGAGAAGGATGAGCTGCTGGGAAATAATTAACTGTATTCAATGTCAGTAAGGGTGCTCCAGGTCCTGCTTGATGCCTTATATAGATGCAACTCACTGAGCCTCGGAACAAGCTGCAGGTCAGGATCTCCAGCCTCAATCTGTAGCTGAGGCCAGCAAAGCTCAGCGAGGTGAGCGTTGGTCTGACGTCACACAGTAAGGACTGGAGTCAGGACAGGGGCACAGGTCTGTGTTGCTTTGAAACCCCTGCACTCCAGACTGTTCCATACACCCCTTTCAGGGAGAATGGTTATTGTCCTTGGGATGTCAGGAATTAAAGAAACAAAAAAATTACTTCCACACCAAAACTGCTATATCCCCCATTCTGGCATTGTCCAAAAATCTAGGGTTTTCTTATTAGCACCGTGCCTTTGCTCAAGACTGGCCTGGGAAAACAAGATTTACCTCTCGGCTGGGTGCAAACAAATGTAGCGACAGCTGCTGAGAGGCTGTATAAAGATTCCTCTTCTACTCTGGTTTCTAGAATCACATTGTGCATAGGAGCAGGGACTACCTACATTGTTCAGTATTTCTTTCGTGTGTGTGTGTGTGTGTGTGTGTGTGTGTGTGTGTTACTGGGGATTGAACCCAGGGGCATTCTACTTCTGAGCCACACACCCAGCCCTTTTTTATTTTTTTATTTTGAAACAAGGTCTCACTAAGTTGCTAAGGCTGGCCTGGAACCTGGGATCCTCCTGTCTCGGTCTCCCTGGTACTGGGATTACAGGTGTGTGCCACCATACCTCGCTCATTGTTTAGTATTTTTAAACTCCATTGGAATGAGCAGCACTCTTAATTCCTTCAGATTTTAAATGGATGAAGTTTATTCCTTCAGGTTATCTTTTCTCTCTCTCTCTCTCTCTCTCTCTCTTTCTCTCTGTTGTAAATGTGTTTGTTAAGTAGGAAGAGAGACTATAAAAACATAGAAAATGAATCTCAGTCTGAATAAATGGCTTCCAAGTAATGATAACTTTTTAAACTTTTTCCTCTAGTACTGGAGATTGAACCCAAGGGCATTCTACCTCTGAGCTACACCCCCAGCCCTTTTTATTTTTTATTTTGAAATAGGGTCTTGCTATATTGCTGAGAGTCTCGCTAAGTTGTTGAGGTTGGCCTTGAAACTATGATCCTCCTGTCTCAGCCTCCCAAATACTTGGATTACGCATGTGCACCCCCATGCCCAGCTACCTCCAAGTAATTAAAAACTGATTGCTTTTAATTAATATTTTAAATATTTTCTTATTATTATTTTAGTGTTGATTTTTCTTTAACTTTCATATCAATTTAGCATTAAAAATACTTAATCCATTTCCCACACAGCTGTCATTATCATAAACTATGGAAAATTATTATTTTCCATAGTTTATTGTTCTACAGTTGATTTACCTACATATGGTTATACATGTTTTGTTTTTAGTCACAAATTGCAAATAACCAAACAATTTGTATCCTATTATCTTCATACATCTGATAGAAAAGTAAAATCAGGAATCTATAGCATGGCCATTAAGCTGGTGTTGACAGGTGCATCATTACCCATACTGTCCAGAGACAGACACGGGCCCTGGGAGGTCAAGCTATTTTGCACAAGGCTTCTCATTGGTTAATAGCACGGCCATGCGCTGGCTTGGGACCCTCATGTGCCTGGCTACCACTGTGCCCTGCTCATTGTCCAGTGGGCTCACAGAGGTCTGAGGCCACACAGACCCTCAACATCCCATCTTGTGGCTGTGTACCATCTGGGTAGAACATAGGCTGGCCAGCGAGGGAAGCGAGAACTTCGAAGAGTTATAGTTGATCTTTAAGAATCTTATATTAACATTAATATGGTTGTGCATCCCTTATCTGAAATACTTGGGACCAAAAGTGGTTCAAATTTTAGAATTTGTTTGGATTTTTGAAACATCTGCATATACATGACGAGATATCTTGGGGATGAGAGACCCAAGCCTAAAAACAAAATTCACCTATGTTTCATACACTTGCACCTATAGCCTGAAGGTAGTTTTATACGATATTTTTCCTGCACCTGCATTTTTACCATAACCAGTGATATGAGGTCAGGGGTAGAATTTTCCACTTGTAGCATCATCTTAGGGCTCTAATAGTTTCAAATTATGGAGCATTTCAAATTTTGGCTTTTCAGATTAGGGATGCTCAATGTGCACTTAAAAAAAAAAACCTCCAAGAGAACAAAATGGATGTTGATATGTAATATTTACCACTGTACCAGTGATTAGCAGCAGGAGGCAAGATGACCTGATTAGACATAAAGATGGGCACTGAAGTTTCAGCAACGTAGCGAGACTCTTGGCAACTTAGTGAGACCCTGTTTAGAAACAAAAAATAAAATAGGGCTGGAGGTTTCGCTGGGAGGTAGAATGCCCCTGGGTCCAGCCCCCCCCATAAAAGATGGGCACCGCGGGCACCAGAAGTTTGAGACTTTAGGGCAGACTGTTTCCCTGTCTGAAACAAGTCAGGATGGTAACTTGTGGTTACATCACCACAAACATTGTTTCCCTCTGCATCATTGGAAAGGTTACTCAAGCATCCTGACTTTCCAGCTGTTTCTAATCAAGTTCGGTGAAAACGAAAACACATGCTCTGAACTGTGCATCTGCCAACCAACAATCCTTGTTCTTACTCAAGCGGGGTGGGGGTAGAGTCTTCTTACCCGGTTACAGTGCATGCATTTCGTTTCTGATAGACAAGGAAACTACGAAGTGCTGTTCATTAAGCCAGTCTGCTCCCTTCTCTCTCTCCAGCCCCCCGTCCTCTGTAGGTCTGGCTAGAGGGATCGTGTGCCAGTTCCGCGCCCTTGATCCCGTCTGGTGTTTGAAACAGGCCAAATACGATAATCAAGGCCTCCGATGACATCAGAAGCTCTAAATGCCAGCCAGGCCACGAGGTAGTTCAAATGCCAAGGTTAGAAAACATCTCTGTAAGGCAAAGGACACCACACCCTCACTCTTGACTCTAGATACAAATATCCCAGGGAAAATACTAGCAAAACTTACTCTACAATATAATAAAGGGATAAAACAACCATGATCATGGCAGTCAGTAAAGTGTAAGTGTACTTGGTAAGAGTTCAGGTTCCCCCAAACAGGCAAACTAGGGTCCTCTCCGGGCTTCCACTCCCTGGACGCCTCTGTGCGGGTCACTCCACCCAAGTGTCAGTTTTCCCATCAGTGCAATGGGAGAGTACTGCTCTCCTTGGATTGCTGAGTGCCTGGCTCAATAAGGGAGGAAACAGCCAGGCGTGGTGGCTCACGCCTGTAAACCCAGTACTTGGGAGGCTGAGACAGAAGAATTGCAGGTTCAAAGCCAGCCTCAGCAACTTAGCGAGACTCTCATCAACCTAGCAAGACCCTGTTTCAAAATAAGACTAAACTAGGACTGGGTGTGTAGCTCGGAGGTAGAATGCCCCTGGGTTCAATCCCTAGTACCACACTCACACAAAAAAAAAGGACAAAACAGAAAGGAGTTTCTTATATGTGGTGAAAGGCAGAACCAGGACTCAGCCTTACCTTTATTGGACTCAGAACCTGGGCTCTTAACCTCTGAGCAGTAATGGAACCAGGAGACAGATAAAAGAAAATATGGGCTACTTTTCTGAGCTGGGGTAAGAAAGAGGGTTTTATAATAATAGTATAAGCAGCCGGGCGTGGTGGCGCACGCTTGTAATCCCAGCACTTTGGGAGGCAGAGACCAGACGATCCGGGTTTGCGGCCAGCCTCAGCTCTCCCTCTCTCTCTCTCTCCCTGTTTCTCTCTCTCTCTCTCTCTCTCTCTCGCGCGCGCGCGCTCCTCTCTCTCCTTAGTGAGGCCCTCTGCAACTTTGTGACACCCGGTTTCAAAATAAAGTATAAAAAATAGGGCTGGGGGTGTAGCACGGAGGTAGAACGCCCCTGGGTTTAATCCCCGGTACCGCCAAAAAAAAAATAGTATAAGCAAATTAAGAAACCAATAAACAATGTGTAGATTTGATCACAGAAAAATGGTTAAACTTTTCATATAAAAAATGGTTCAAATAAATTTAAGCGATGTAACAAACTGAGCAAAACATCCACAACATATACCGGTTAGTATCCTAAAATCAAAAAATCTTTAAAAGTGTTCAAAAAGATGAATATTCCATTAAAAAGACAAAATACAGACATATGAAACTGACAAACTAAGAAATACAGATGGCCAATAGATGTGTAGGAATATATCCAAAGAAAGAAAAATATCCAGAATAGTTTCCGGACTGAGGAAGTGTTCAGGTTCCAAGAGTCCTTCCTTTGTCCCTTTACTGAGATGACAGCTCTCCCTGAACACGCATGTGGGGCCTTTTGGAATATGGCCTCCACCAACCTCCCAGCGTCCTCTCCTGCCTCTCTTGGCCACACTGCGCAGTCCAGCCGTGGCACACACTGTCCTCCTGATGCTTTCGGACTGAACCTTCCTGGTACTGACTGTGTGCTGGCTGCTCTGCCGGGTTCAGATCACGGTGGTGCAAGGACTCAGCTAGGGCGCGCAACGCGCCCCCAGCCCACTGTGCTCTACTGTCCCAGTCACTGCCGTCAGCCTCCTGAAGTCATAAAAGCTTTCTCTTTATGCAGAGTGACCATGAAAGAAAGAAAATGGTACGGTGACAGTGGAAATGAAGTCAAAGCAAAGACATCCTACAAAGTGAGGGTTCTTGGTTAGAAGAAAGGAATCTTGGCTATGAAGTGCGCCATCTGCCGCAGCAATAGTGATATCCACAATTGGAACCTTCTAGCAGGCCTTCAGACTCGTCGCTTCTGTATGTAGAGGAGTCTGCTGCATCACCCTTCCCTGTGTGCGTGCTCCTGGAGCCTGTGGCCCTTTGCTCTGTTTTTCACCTCCCTTGAGTCCCCTCTCCACCTCCAAGGCCAGACGCCACCAGCACTTCCTCTGAGAAGCCTGCTCTGCAGCTGGGCAGAGGGGCTCACAGCCTCTCTGTGTGCATCACAGCTTGGATTTGCAAAATATAACGTGGAGGCCAAGAGCATGCACTCCAGAGACTGCCTTTCTGGGTTCACACCCAAACTCTGTCCCTCAGCAGCTGTGTGACCTTGAACCATTTACCTCTCTCTCTGCAGCTTAGTTTCCTCATCTGCAAAATGGCGACAGGAATAGCCCCACCTCCTAGGGATGTGGCTAATCTTAAATGAGTTAATAGATGAAGAGTGCTAAGGATAGTGTCTGACACGGAGTAAGCAGGGTTTTATTTTTTATTTTTTTTTGCGGTACTGGGGATTGAACCCAGGGGCGTTCTACCTCCGCGCTACACCCCCGGCCCTATTTTTTTATACTTTATTTTGAAACCGGGTCTCACGAAGTTGCGGAGGGCCTCACAAGGTAGAGAGAGAGAGAGAGAGAGACAGGGAGAGAGAGAGAGAGAGAGAGAACTGAGGCTGGCCGTGAACCCGAACCCGGATCCTCCGGTCTCCGCCTCCCAAAGTACTGGGATTACAAGTGTGCGCCACCACGCCTAGCTAGGTTTTATTATTCTACGAATACTAACACTTCCTGCTGGGCATGGTGGCCCATGCCTAGAATCCTAGTACTTGGGAGGCTGAGACAGGAGGATCTCAGGTTTGAGATGAGGCCAGCCTCAGCAACTTAGCGAGACCCTGTTTCAAAATAAAAAAATAAATAAAATAAGGTTGGGGATATAGCTCAGAGGTAGAATTCTCCTGGGTTCAATCCTCAGGACCAAATAAATAAATAGGGCTGGTGGTATGTCTTGGAGGTAAAATGGCCCTGTGTTCAATCCCAAGTACAAAAAAAAAAAAAGTAAAGTGTGTGGGGTGCATCTGGAGATGTAGTTCAGTGGTAGAGTGCTTGCTTAGCATGCACAAGGGTCTCAGTTCAATGCTTAGCACCACCAAAAATAATAATAATAATACTTCCCATACTTCATTGTAGTTAGCAGAACACAATTGAAAAAAATGTACTGCCATTACTCAACCGTGCAGGGAAAATATAGTTGTTATTTTTTTTAATTTAACCTTGGTTATAGCTGTTCTGGACTCCCTCATGAACTGTCAACCACACCTCCCCTCCTCTTGTCCTGGGAAATAAAGACTCCAAAGTTACTCCAGCTTCGTAAACTGAATTTGATTCAACAATATAAACACCTATTGACCAGACCCAGCCTTTGGGGTGATTACCTTTCCACATGCCCCCGCCCCACCCTCTGGGGCTTACAGAGGGAAGGAGGATGGCCTGCAACTGATGGGGGTGTGCGGGTCCTCAGAGCCGTGCCAGCCCTTGGATCTTGCCCTAGCTCAGAGGAGCTGCTCCCACAGTCCTCTGGGGCCTGCTGCTGCTGCTGACCCGGCACTCCGCTCTTCCCAACTCACAAAGAGCTAGTGGCCTCTTCCTGCCAACACGGTCCCCAGTGTGGATTCATCCAAGTCGCCATCTTGGCCCCTATCCAGGTGGTCCACCTCCAGCTCTGCTTCTGTGACACCACCTCTCAGCTTAGCCCCAGGGATGTGTGGGCAGCTGAAGAGCAAAATTCAAAGCCTGTCACTCCCTGAGCATGCTGCTCTGCCTTGCGATTTATGCTGGGACATCCATGTTGTCACAGGACTCCCTGATGGACCCTAAATTCCCCAGCCCCCAATATTTCCAAAATCCATCAAACACAGACCAACATTCGTGGGCCATGTTCTTCCCACAATCCCTTGCTGTGGAAAGGGATCTTTCCTCCACTTCTTTCCGCTTGCTGAGTCCCTTCCCCACGGGAAACCAACTCTGGTCTGGGCAGCTGACCTGGCATTCAGGACAACTCTCTCCCCTTCACGTCTCAACAGTACCTGGTTGTCAAGCAAGCCTTTTATAATCGACAAATCCTATGTTAAATGTCAGGCTTTGAATGCTAATGTTTTCTTTTTCTTGGCATTTCTGCTGGAACAATTTAAATCCCCTCAAGGCAGATGAAGAAAGAAGGTTAAGTACAGTAAACTCCCACCTACACCCACACATGCAGCACACAACAGCTCAGCCTGATGGTTTGAGTTCCTCTCCCACTTAACCCTTGTGCTCCATGGGCTGGGACTTGGTCCCATTCATTGAGCTGGGGCTCTGCCTAGATTGGAATCCTGGCTCTCCCACTTACCCAGAGACCGTGGGCGAGTTGCTTAGCCTGTCTAAGCTTGCTTCTTCATGTCTAAACACATATGAGAATATTACCCGGTGAGACAGTGAGATCGTTCTGAGCGTTAAATGACAGTATTAGTTAACATTTGCACAGCTATAATCCAAAGACCTGACCATGTACCTTAGAGGAAGGAGGATTTATTTGCTCAGTTTTTCTTGGAGATATTACAGTTCAGTCCATGTGAGGCCAGGGATCGTGGATCTCAGGGCATGGCGGCAGGAAATGGAGAGAGAGAGAGCACAAGTCTGTGTTCCTCACATCATGGAGGCTGGAGGCAAGAGAGTAAGCAAGGGGAGGAGGAACCATTATAATCCCCAAAGCTGCAGCCCCAGGGACCCACCTTCTCCAGCCACACCCTACCAGCTTGGGCTGCCACCCAGGTAAATCCATTACAACGGATTTATCCACCGCTGAGATTACAACCAAGCCCCACTTCCAACACTGCCACCCCATTTCTGTGAGGGCTGGGGAACACCCCAAATCCAAACTACTACAATGACCTATACATGAAAAATTTTCCAAACAATGCCTGGTTCATGAAAAGGGCTCAGTGAATGAGAACCATTATTATCATCGGGTCAACAGCTGTCCCGGGGAGTTTGTTCAACACATGTTAATTGATAGATCACACAGTGAGGCAGTAATAAAACTTGGGGTCTAGATCAGGAAGTTTGATGATCAGCATAGAATTATGACTTTGCCTTGTTTCCTAAAAAAAAAAAAGGCTATTTGTAAGGTCAGAATAATTCTGCATACCTGTGGTAACCAGGTCTAACCCTAATGGGTATGGAAACTAAGATCAGCCTTTCTTTTAACTAATGCCATACATTCAAGATAGTTCACAATTCCCAGCATTGCTTTCTAAAACACTTTCGAAGAGAAAGTGAAATTGCAATAATAATAGCATAGGGAGGTGAAAAGGAATCAAAAGATATGTGTCCCACATGCAGCTGCGGGTCGTACGCACTCTGTGACTCTGGATAAGCCACGTTACCTTCCTACTCCTCGTCTCCTTGCTACACACGGTGTCTTAAGTTCCTTGCGATAAACTATCGCATTCCTTATTTTTCTGAAGAAGAAGCCTCTAGCATTATGACCTAGATTTTCAGTGCTGAATTTGCTTATGTGGCCCTGCAGTTTGGGTCAGTCTCCCATTAAAGCCCTCTTGCAAAGTGAGGTGCTGGGTAGCATCCATCCCAAACATCCTGTGATCCAGGGATTACAGGAGTTTGGCTTTTAATGGGCCTCTTATGCATCAAGAAAACATTGAAGTGGTCTAAAAGCGGTACACTTTGAGCTGCTTCTCGCAAATTATTTTGTTTAAAGACACTGATGAATTTGGATGTGAAATTCTTTATGGATAAATCAATAGCAGGAAAATTTTAAGCACTCTCTGACAAAGAACTTCTTCTAAAAACACTTTAAACATAAAATTCATTCCTTTTACTCTGTTTGCTCATTATAATGAAGATGTATCTAGTGATACTTCCTAGTTTTCTTCAAAATATTCAATGTGCCCTGGATTTTAATGCTATAAGAATTTTGGCATAATTGTTTGACTATCTTTTTGAACTCAGGAGCATTCTAATTCTGAGATACACCCCCACCCTTTTTAAAAATTTTTTATTTTGAAACAGGGTCTAAGTTGCTGAGAGTCTCACTAAGTTGCTGAGGCTGGTCTTGAACCTACAATCCTCCTGTCTCAGCCTCCTAAGTACTGGGATTACAGGCATGCACTACCATGCCTGGTTGTTGGACTATCTTTTAAAGAATACCTTATAACTATAAATCTGATAGCTAACCTTTAATGTTATATTCCTAAGAGTTTATATTTAATTGCATACTCTGTTGGAGTGGATCTAAGAAAAGTAATGTTTTGGAGAAAAAAAATCAAGAATTGTCTTTAGTTTCATTTCATTCTATCCTAATCTTCTCTTAGTTTATACATGTGCTGTGGTTTCAATGTCTCCACCAAAACTCTGAAATGTAATTCCCATTGTGAGGTAGTAAGAGATGGGATCTTTTGAAATTGTTTAGAAGTGACTGGCTCATGAGTGTGCCGCCCTTGAGAGCAGCTATGGTTTTTTGAAAAAAGAGCTCTCCCTGGCTAGCTTGCTTTGTCCACCATGTGATACCCTGAACCACCTCAGAACTCTGCAGAGTCCCACCAGCAAGAAGACCCTCACTAGACATGGCCCCTTGACCCTGAACCTCCCAGCCTCTAGCACCATGAGCTGAGTAAACCTTTATTTATTATAAATTATCCAGTCTGTAGTGTTCAGTTATAGCAAGAGAAAACAGACTAAGATGACATGTATGTGTTGTTTATTTAACTATTTGCCATTGAAGAATATATTAAATTATTTAAATGCTATAACAACATAGTCCTGGCTTAAACCACCCACTAAGATCAGAACAAATATAGTGATACAGGTTTAAGTCAACTAAGCTGATGAGAAAGATATTCACTTATGAATTTCACTTAAGAATCTTTTTCTCTTTAGTTTTTTTGAATTCTTCAGTCTACTAATTCTTCACTCGTCATTGCGCATTCCATTCTCCAATTTATTTTCTGTTTCCTTTTCATTTCTATATCATATGCTACTGCTAATTGAATCTTTCTCCATTAAGATTTTAGATGCTGTTAAATTTCTTTCCTGGAATCTTTTAAAATCATCTTATTTTTCTTTCTGGTCACCTCTTCTCTGTAATGTAGCAATCCTTCCTGGCATGCCACATTTTTTACAGAATTTCACTGATTGTGGTGATTTTTTGAACTCTCCGCTTATTAAAATTGTGCTTGAAAGCAAACTACCAACATCATAACAGTCCCCAATACAATACTACCGTAATGAATCTGCCAATAGAGCTGCCAGGGAATAAAGAGATGAGGCGGGGTTTGTACTGGGCTGTCTCTGCTGGAATATGCCTGGTTCCCTTCCAAAGAGAAAATCACAATCTCTCCTTCTCTGAGCTAAGGCTTTTCCTTACTGAATTCTGCCCAGTCCTTTGCCATCAACACAGCAGGTTATACATGATCTGAGCTGTGAGGCTGCAGAAGATGGTGCAGGTCCTCCAGCATTAGCACTCCTTCGTGTGTATAAATGTAAATCTAGAATTGACCTTTAAGAAGATCAATAAATTAGCCCCAATGGACTTTGTTCAAAACACACACTATTAGGAGGGGAAAAAACTTAAATTCTAAAGGACTTACTTAATGGTCAAGCTGCGAATCTAAAAGTTTCATGGAGGAGAACAAAGTAGAATCAAAGAGTGTGACAGCTAGAAAGGGCCTAGAGATCATGAGGGGTCACATCATTTTAGGGATGAGGAAATGGGGGGTAGCAGCCTGGAGGACTTGCCTGAGCCTCGCTGGGGAGTGCTGGTGGAGCCACGAGTGGCACCAGGCCCACTGGGGTGCTCCCACTGGACTTTACTGAAGATGCTGGACTCAGACCCCATGAACCCACAGCTGTAATACAACATACCATAACCCTCTGGCAACCTAGTGGATATCCTAAAGTTGGACAGAAAGAAATCAGAGAACGTGTTTTCCTCCTGTTTGGAGTTCATAACAATCTACTTAAGTTAAATTCAGACCGTCAAAACTGACTGAACAATTTCAACAGAGTTTTGAGTCTTTTCAGTATAGTTGGGGTCTATTTTCAGTATAATAAGATAAAGACACATTCAGGTTTCCTGTATTGTAAATGTATTTTTTTTTTTTACACAGAAGAATTTTGTGTGAGCAGGGATGTTTTAATCAAAACATTGGGTTGGACATTCCACATTTCCAAGGCCTACCTTCAACATAGAAAAGAACAAGTGTGTTGATTTTTCTTTTGGGTCTGATGTTTCTGCTTAGGTCTGAGTCACAGCACAGTATTATGGAAAATTCACAGGACTGTATTTTAGCAAATGGAATGAATCAGAACAGTTATCTAATGAAGCAAGACATCTCGGCAAGATTCCAAGCACCTGGCTTTCCAAGATGCATAGCTCCATTTGAAATAGCTGCTCCCTTCCTGTGTGTGTAGTATGACTTTTGTAGTCACCGACTTAGGTGTACATTAGTCTAATTACCTACATTTTCCTACAATTAAGCCTGAAGTCTACTCTAAACCTCCATTCTTCCTGAAGGTAGAAAATCTAAGCCGGGCGTGGTGGCGCTCGCTTGTAATCCCAGTACTTGAGAGGCTGAGACCAGAGGATCCAGGTTTGCAGCCAGCCTCAGCTACTTAGTGAGGCCCTGTTTCGAAATAAAGTATAAAAAATAGGTCTGGGGGTGTAGCTAGGAGGTAGAATGCCCCTGGGTTCAATCCCCAGTACTGCAAAAAAAAAAAAAAAAGAAAATCTAGTCAGTTCTAGGCACATATCGCTGTACATCACTGTACAGGTTTCCCAGTCATTTTATAATTGTCTCTGCCCCCTTCTCCCTGTCCCCTTAAAAGGCATTGTAAATTCCAGAGGCTCATCCAGCATCAGAGCCTGGGTGGGGCTGGCACCTGGGGAAAGCATGACTTCTCCAGTTGTTTTCTGGCTGCAGGGACATCCAGGGAGAACAGTCCCACCTGGCCCTGGGTGTGGAGCTCTCTGGCACCTACTGGAGTTAATTCCTCCTGATCTCCTCTTGGGCTGCAAGATGCCCATCTTTGAATTACCAGTGAGCAGTTTCCTTGGTTCTTATCCTCTGGAAAAAAAAATTTCATTCAAGAGACACAGATAGGATAAGCATAAAAGATTCATTTAGAGAAGTGAGTGGATAATCTTGAGAGAGGAGGCCATGTTAGAAGGGAGGGACTATGCTCCAGAGAGTCATGGAGCGGTCCCTTCCAAGAATGGAAACAGCAATGGTGTCTTCCCCATGGTGAGTTTTATATCTCATCTGAAAACCTTCTTGTTCATGGATTATGTCCTTGGACAGGGGGCGGTTACAGCTATTTTGTATCACTCCTAGTGCATCTGCACTGTTTCCGCCATATTGGAAACTTTCCCATAGGTACCCAAGTGAAACCCATGTGCTTAGTGCTCTGCGTGTGCTCCAAATTTGGAAAGTCCCTTAGGCGGGTTATACCAGGTTCCTTTTAGATTTAAGAAGGTAGTATCTGGCCATCAAGGTGGAAGTGTCTGGGCAGGATTCTCCATCACCCAAGGTGGGGTGACTTTTTGTTACTCCCAGTGAAGCGAGCCTCATCCTCAACCCTGTCCATTTCGGCCCGACGCCCTAACACTTGTCTTTATATGTCCCCAAATCAGACCACTGCCTTTTCTCTAAGTCCACCCTCCCTAGTCTCTGTCTCCATCCACATCGTTCCCTCCATTTACAAAGGTCTTCCCCACCCCAATAATCTTAAAACAGTATTCAGTCTTGAAAACAATCATTAAGTCCTGGCCACAGTGGGCCCTTACACCTGCCCAGCTGCAGTCTACCCAAGCAGAGCCACGGCTCCCTCTACAGTTGAGGCTCATGTGACTGTTCAAACCCTGTAGACACTTGTCACATAGGCCTTAAATGACTGTCTTCTACACTCAACTTCTAAATTGAACTCACCACAAAGCAAGGCAGAAGGAATATGACTAGGCTCATCATTATTAGAAATAAAAGTAACAACAGGATGGAGAATCAAGAGGTCTATATCCCAAGTCCCAGGCTGCCACTAGAAGGCTGCATGATTTGGAGTGAGTCCCTCAGCTTCTCTGTGCCTCCATCCCTCACCCCTACAATGACAGAGTGGGATTAGGGTATGTGAAGACATCTTCCAGTACTGAGATTGGGTGAGACAGCATTCTGATGGGCCAGCCTTCCCTCTGAACTCTTCCCTCAGACAGGATTGCATTCCCCTTCCCAAGTGGATTTGATTTATCCACCCGCCATGAAGTGCCCTGTGCTCAGGGTAAAGTAATTCCCTTTCACCATGCAAGCTCTGCAGGTAGGAACCTGCCTTAAAAATAAAAAGGGCCATTTGTTCACAATAAAGAAGAAAAGGCCTGTAAACAACTAGAAATCTGTGGTACCCAGAAAGTTTAGATTAGGGCTCAATCTGTTAAATTAAGTCAGTATATTAAATTACCTTCATTTTATTCTATATTGTATTATACCCACATACCTAGCCATATTAATACCTAGATATATTGTGTTAAATCAAGTTTTCATCCCCTATAATAACTGACTTGTAATAAAAAGTCCAAGACAGTCTGGGGGTAGTGACATGTGGCTGTAGTCTCAGGACTCAAGAGTTTGACAACAGCCTGGGCAACATAGCAAGACCCTCTCTCAACAACAACAAAAAAGTTCAAGAATAATACAAATACACACACACACACACACACACACACACACACACACACACACACGTTCAAGACCCCACCTCTTCTTAAAAGTTCTTTGATCCCTCTGAGTCATACGTAGCTTCTTTCACTTTAAACCTCTTATTATAGTTTATATCTCTCATATCACTCACCACATAATTTGTATTTTGGTTATTCATGCTCTTTTCTGTCTTACCTTCTACTGTAAAGTGCCTGAGAATGGGAGACATGACGTCTTGTTCACTAAAAAATAGCCACAGATTTTGAGTATGTTAATGCTCAAAATATGTTTTATGGATGCATAAAATGATGATGCATAATATGTTTTATGGATGCATAAAATCAACTTTCACTATGATAATGCTGTATTTTTTACAAAAATGCAGTGGCTTATAACACAAACATATCTTTCTCCCCCAAGGTCATGGGCAGCCTGGGATGGCCCTGCTCCACAGGCCTGCACCTGGGACTTGGGCTGAAGTAGACACCTCTCTCTGGAGCTCACACTTTCCATCATGGATGGATACAAGGAGGAAAGTCTCAAAGTGTCCTTGAACTCCCAACTATGAGAGAGTCGTTACTTTCTTCATTCCTTTAGCCAAAGCGAGTCACCCAACCAAAGGCACCTCCACTTGGAAATATATTCCTCCTGCATTGGGGTAGAGCAGGCTCAGAGGGGGAGAAAGGATATTGATTGAAAAATAATATAACACACACCGGGCGTGGTGGCGCACACTTGTAATCCCAGTACTTTGGGAGGCGGAGACCGGAGGATCCGGGTTTGAGGCCAGCCTCTGTTCTCTCTCTCTCTCTCTCTCTCTCTCTCTACCTAGTGAGGCCCTCCGCAACTTTGTGAGACCAGGTTTCAAAATAAAGTATAAAAAAATAGGGCCGGGGGTGTAGCACGGAGGTAGAATGCCCCTGGGTTCAATCCCTGGTACCGCAAAAAAAAAAAAGAAAAATAATACAACACACTCCAGAGATAATGAAGATATGGGTGGGAAAGAATCAGATCCATGGAGGAGAGTGAGTACCATAGAAAAGCTACCACTGAGCTACACAGCTGCCCTCAAAGAGCCTTCATATTAAGTTTCCATCCTTATACATTTTCTACTTGGGGATTTGCCATCCATGTAGCTCTAGTTTTCATGAAAAATATACACAGGTGGAGTAAAATATAGATCAGATATAGCCTAACATGCAGCCTTTCCCTTAGGGGACCAAGAAAAAGCAACTCCTTTCCATGTCAGGGAAAAAATAGGGAGAGCAATCTTAATGGAATGGAGTTATTTCTAAAAATTTTATCATTATTGATATATAACTCATATATCATAAAATTCACTCTGAATTGTACAAATTCACTCATCTGAAGTGTACAATCCGGTGACTTTAATATATTCATAGAATTCTGAAGCCATCAGTACAATCTAATTTTAGAACATTTTCATCACCTCAAAAAGAAATCTTATACCCGTTAGCTGCCTGTACCTATTTATTAGCCCCTAACCCTAAGCAACCATGAATCTACTTCCTGTTTCTCTACATTTTCCTGTTCTGGACATTGCATAGAAATTACATCAAACAATATGTGGTATTTTGCAACTTCTTTCTTTCACCTAGCATATATTTTCAAGACTCAGTTACATTGTAACATATAACAGCACTTCCTAAGTTTTTGTGGCTGAAAAGTATTCTGTTGTATGGATATACCACATTTTGTTTATTCATTTCATCAGCTGATGGACATTTGGGTTGCTTTCACTTTTTGGTTATTATGAATAATTCTGCTGTGATTTTGTGTGGACACATATTTTCCTTTCTCTTGAGTTTCACCTAGGAGTGGAATTGTAGGGTCATATGCTAACTTTAATCTCTTGAAGAACTGTTGAACTGTTTTCCAAAGCAGTCGCACCATTTTCTATTCTCATTAGCAATGGAGAAAGTCCTCAATTCCTCCACATCCTTGCCAACATTTGTCATACTCTCTCTTCTTGAATGTAGCCATCCCAGTGTTATCTCATCGTGAGTTTGATTGCATCTCTTTAATGGCTAATGTTGCTGGGCATATTGGCCATTTGTATAGCTTCATTGGAGCAATTTCTATTTAAAGATTTTGCTCTTTTTTAATAGTTTGTTTCTTTTCCTATTGAGTAGTAAGATTTCTGGATTGTTAGGGATGCCAGTCCCTTACCAGATAAGTGATTTGCAAATATTTTCTTCCATTCTGTGGGTTGTTTTTTTTTTTTTTCATTTCCTCAATGGTATCATAGAATGAAGTTCTTTCACCTTGGCCCTTAAGCTTTACATCCTTCATGCCACAGCCTCTGTACTGCTTCAACTATAATAAGATGCTGGGATGCGGAGTTCTGAAAGATATGGCCTTACATGTCTTGGTCCCCAAATCTTGACTTCTCCATTCAGTATGTCAGTATGAATGGAGTCAAATTAACCCTGGCTGTGACTGTATGTCCATAAAAAAAAAGACCCCAACAACAATCACACTTTCTATTTGTGCACCACCTACCCTGGACAAGTTGCTGAACAATGAGCCAACTCAACTGTGCCTGACAAGCAGCCCTTAGATCAATAGCTGCTCTCACTCAGATAAAGCCTTTTCTACCCCAACTGGAATCAGATTGCCAAAGCCTTTCAGATTAAAAAGCAGGAGCACGCTGCCACTTCTCTGGGTCATATCACTGTGAGAATTTCTTCTGTGTTGTTAAGAAATTATTTAATGCTTCACATTTACTCCCAGATAATTTAATTAGAGGAGGTTGGCAGGCACCGGGCACACTGCGCTGACTTTAAATCATGTGTCTCCCTTGGAGTGTGTGCAGACGTATTAGAGAAGCTTCATTATTTCTAATTAATGTTCCATGACCTGGGTATTCACTGTCCTCGGATCTAAAACCTAAAGATATGAAGTGACTTGTTGAAAATGCTAAACCTGTAAGTTTCCAAGCACGAATGTGCCTTTGTAAACCCGAAATCTCTTGAGAACCCTTTGTTTCTGATATGCAAGAGGGCTTTGGTGTGCAAAGACTGATTTTAGTTTCAGGAGTCTTTCAATTAGCAAATGTAAATGTGCACGGAGCTATTAATGATAAAATGTTCTTAAACTCATCATTAAAACTGACTCAAAGCACAGAGAAATTACGAGTAGTTTATGGAACTCTTAGTGGTTGGATCTGCAGTGGACAGACTTACAAATATTCATCTCTTCACCCGTATAATTTTATGCACATATCCAGACTGCGTGGGATGATGACAATATTTGTCCTGAATGAGACTAGTCTTTGCACCCAGAATCACTGGATGTGGGCTGTCCCTGGAGCTAGGCAATCCCTGCAGACTCAATTATGAACTGCCAGCTAGGGGATGGGGGCACCTGGGCTGCACAGCCCACTCCACCACCCCTCACCTTTGCCTCACACTGTAGGCTGGGCTGTCATAAATGGAGCTGAGCACACGCACTCCAGCATCCCTGCTTCCCCAAGCCTTTTCAGTCTTTCTTATCCCGTCTGCTGTCAGGGAATTAGGTGTTTCAAGGTTCGGGGCAGGGGAGTGCTAAAATCAACCTGGATGTCCCCATCCTGGTCACAGAGCACTGTTCTTTTGGACCTGGGTCCTGACTTTGGCAGAGTAGACCTACCTTGGGTCAGAGTTGAATCTTCTTTGGACCTCTGCTGCTCTGACAATCAGGTCCTGAGGCTGGTGGTCAGCTCCCTCTGCCAATTCCTCTACGAGATGAGAGCCTCATGTGCTGCAAAGAGGCCCTCTGCCTTCCACATTTGATTATCAGTTGCCTGTACATTGCTCTGGGGTTTTCTTTTTCCAAAGGGTCAATCTAGCCAGGCATGTAATTACATGCTTGTAATCCCAACTACTTGGGAGGATAAGGTACAAGGATTGCAAGTTCAAAGCCAGCCTGTACAACTTAGTGAGACATTGTCTCAAAATAAATTTAAAAATAAAAAGGGGGGATAAGGGTATAGCTCCGTGGTAGAAAGCCCCTGGGTTCAATCCCCAAAGCCACAAAAGGGTCAGGGGGTGGGCTAGTTATGTAGCTGAGAGGCTGACACTCCTGTGTTCAATACCCAGTACCACAAAATATATCAATAAATAGTCAATCTACCTTAAAGCAATAGCTATCTAATTACACTGTCATTTTGGTTACCAATTTCTCCAAGCTTTGTAGACACCTGGTACTTTATACCAGCTACTACATTTCCTTCCACTAGTATATCATTTCCATTTGCCACTTGGGGTTCAGAAAATACAGTTACCATAATCCTCAGTCATGAATTCAGGATTCAGGATGATTTTATCTCAAAATCCTTAGCTAATTACATCAACCCACTTCCAAATAAGGTCATATTCCAGGTGGACATGAATTTTGTGGGGACTCTATTCAACAGACATTTGATGCCATAAGCTATGTATGCTCAATTTGCCACCAATGATGGGATCCTCACTGCTAGGGAGGTGACAAGTGATCCAGTTCTAAAACCCCATATCACCTTCGTCACCCACTCCTGAAGTCACCCAACTTCACAGGTTGGGCTCTCCAGGAAGCAAACCCTGGAAACAGAGTTTAGCCTGTAGAATGTTTATATAGCTTGGTACATGGGTGTAGTAATTTGTGACTCTATGTGTGTATACACACACACACACACACACACACACACACACACACAACTATTGACTTTTAGGCTCTGTGCATCAGGACCAGGACCAGTATAAGGCAAGCGAAATATCCGGAGTGGCTCTCACTCTCAGGCACCAACCCTGCCCTATATGACCCTGAAAGTGAGGATCCCCTTAAATGCCCTACCCTAGGCACCTGCTTGACTCACCCTGGTCCTGACCCTAATGAGCATACCTTGTTAACTTTAATAACTGCCTGCCACACTGATCCTCCACATGTTTGGACCAACTTACGTTCTCGTTCTCATCGGCGGAGTCTGAGAGTCTCAGGTATATCACATTCTTGTTCAATTTGATGTCAGACTTCTTAATTTTTACTAATCTGATGGATGTGAACCAGTTTGTGGATTTGTAGTTCACTTATTACTAGCACATTTAAGCATGTTATCATAAGTTTAATAGCCATTTGGGTTTCCCTTTTTGTGCATTACCTTTCATATTCTCTGGCTATTTTTCTATGGTAGTATCTCTTTCTTGTTGATTTATAAGAGTTCTTATATTTTAGGTCCTAACATTCTTGTGTTTTATAGTTGTCAATACTTTCTGCCACTCTGTGTTTTGTCTTCTATAGCACCTTTCGTTGTACAAAATATCCGGAGTGGCTCTCACTCCAGATATTTTGCGTTTTAATATATTCAAATTATCTATCGCTACCTTTGTTGTGCATCTCTTTCTTTCCTAACCTGATATCACGAGAGATATTTTTATAAATTTTCTTCTAAAGTCCCAAAGTTTTGCTTTTTAGATTTGTCTTTAATATACTTGAATTTGTTTTGTGTGTGGTATAAATTTTCCACATGAATAACCAATTTCCATAAAAATCATTATAAAGAACTTTGAAGAACATTCATAAATTTTGACTTGGGAATATATACTTACTAAAATGTATTCCAAAGAAAGGTAGAGAGACTATATATATATGCAAAGATTTACTGGGATGACAGTCACATCATCCTATTTATATGGATGAATTCAGACAATCTAAATATTCAACAGTGGGAGGATAAGAAAAAAAATTTTGGTTACACTAGTATAATGTAATTCTATAAAGAGATAAAAAGACACATTTGAAGAAAATTTGATGATACAAAAGTAAGTTAATGATACTCTTAAGTGGAAAGTGGCAGTTAAAGCAGTACACACAGTTTAATATTATTTTGGAAAAAATATATAAATAGACACAAAAGCTGGAAAGTTATTTATTAACCTGTTTATGGTTATCTCTGGGTTGTGAAATTATGGATAATTTTCTTTTTCTCCTGTGTACATTTTATTCAGTTAATTAAGCATAAGAATGCTCTGTTAAATGAGGAATGAGTCCTCCTTGTTGCCTCGTACTACTAGTATAAGGATTGAAAGCTAAGACTCTTTTGGGGGTTTTGTTTGTTTTTGTGGTCCTGGAGATTGAACCCAGGGGCGTTCTACCTCCAAGCTACACCCCCAGTCCTTTTTTTATTTTTTGTTTTGAAAAAGCATCTTACTAGGTTGCTGAGAGTCTTGCTGAGTTGCTGAGGCTGTCCTGGAACCTGTGATCCTCCTGTCTCAGTCTCCCAAGTATTGGTATTACAGTTGTGTGCCATTGTGCCTGGCAAGACCAGAATCTTAAGGACAGAACTCAAGTCTACCATTCTTCTCCATAGTCCTCCATATTTCTATGGCCACATGTCCTGACCTGGGTTTTAGAAAATATAGTTACCATAATCCTCGGTTATGAATGCTGAGGCCAGCTCACACCACATGGAGTCTGAGGCACATATTGCGAACATCTAATTTATTTGTACACAGGTAAAAATCAAATTTGTGGTTCAACAGCTTGAATTTACTGAGGCAAATGTAGGCATTCTTGTAGTTATGAAAGCGTTACCTTCTTGGAGATGAGGTAGGAAGCTTCTACCACATAGAGGATGCCATATAGGATTTGAAGACCTGTTGAGATTGTGTGACAAGAAGGAAGAGTAAAACTTTCTCCTGACCCAAATGAGCCAGGTGTTCTCAAAAGCCAAATAAAATGTGACTTTCAGACAGAACTTTTTGAGAAATGTTCTAAATATTTTCATCATCAGTAAGAAACACATGCAGGATACTTTACACAGAAATAAAATCATGAAATATTAGATAATTTTTTAAAAATTTTAAAATGTTTAAACATGAACTTAGTACATATATTGTACCCAATGATGTGCTGGTCGGTGTTAACAACTCACTCTCCAGAGGAAGTCAGAGTCCTGATTGGTAGCATGTACCTATTCCTCTGGTGTAAATACTTCCATTATAGTGGATTTCAAAGTACCACCATGAAATCATTGAATGAGGAGTTTGGAAAGAGATGCAAACCATCATCTTTCCCCCATGTGATCCTGCTCTAGCATATTGCCAATAGTACCCAATGTCCATAATTAGTAAATATTAACAATTTAGCATTTTGCATTTTTTTCATAAAAGAAGTAAAACATTGTGAATAGCATTGACGAACCCTTTGTTTCTCTCCTCAGATCCATTTCCTCACCTTTCTTCCCAAGAAACAACCACTACCAAGAATACGGTATGTATTCTCCCAGACCATGTTTCTGTACTTTTACTACTTGAGTACGTATTCAAACACAATACATAGTTATTTGCTTTCCACATCTTGGGTTTTACCTAATGCTCTCATATTATGCATATTCTTCAGCTTCCTTTCCTCTTCAATATGTTTTTGAAATCTATTCATGTTGATACATATAGGTGTAGTTTATTCATTTTAACTACTAATTGCGCTCAATCATATGAAAAAATATCACAATTTACCCATTCTCTTATAATGGACATTCAGGTTGTTTCTAATTTTTACCGACATAAATGAGATTGTAAAGATCCTATGGTGCCTCACTATGTAAAGTTACTAAACCAAAAAGTAAAATGAATGGGTTACAGGGAATGCTACTTTCTACTTTAGGAATATTGACGCATTGTTCTCCAAAGAGTTTTAACAATTTACACTCCTGCCAGAAATACACAAGAGTTTCTCCTTTCCCATATCCTTGTCAATTCTTGTATCATTGGGCTGTTGTAAATGTGACCAATCTTAGGGTATAAAATACTATCTCATTTTAACTTTCATTTCCCAGACTACTAGTTAGAGTGGACCTTCTTTAGTTAGGGTAAGTGCTACATGGCTGTAACAAAGACACCCCCCACTCCCAGAGTCAGTAGTTTGAGTAAGAAAGATTTTTCTCTTACATAACAATCTTATGGTGGGCAGTCCAGGCTGGTGAGATGCATCTGCTCCACCCAGTTTTTTGGGATCCTTCCATTCATTATACTGCTATCCCTTGGGTCATTAATCTAGTCTTCATGATGTGTCTCCATATACTGGCTTTTGGAATAAGATGGATACATTCAGGAAAACAATTTTCCTGTAGGCATAATTGCCTACAAGAGCAGAAGTTGCCCATGTACCTTCTGCTCACATTCCATTGGCGAAAACTTTGTCCCATAGATGCATAGGAACATCCCTAGAGGGAAGCTGGGGAAGACAGTCCCTGGCTGGACAACCACATGTCCAGGAAGAAGGGAAGAATGGGGGGGGCGGTAGCATTCCCTCATAAGCGGGTATTTGTTGGCCTTTGGGGTTTTCTCTTCTCTGACTCAACTGGTAACACCTTTTGCCCTTTTTTATTTTGTTTTTTTTTCTTATTGATTTATATAGATAAATCAATGAACAATTGGTGAGAGTCTTGACTGACTGAAATAAAGTACTAGGTATTCTAGATTTGCCCATTTAATTTATACAATAAATTTGATCATTTAAAATGGACCAATGTACATACCTTAACAAAGCTGTTTAAAAATAATCTAGGCTGGGCATGGTGGTGCATGCTTGTAATCCCAGTACTTAGGAGGCTGAGACTAGAGAATCCGGGTTCGCGGGTAGCCTCAGCTACTCAGTGAGGCCCTCCACAACTTAGTGAGACCCTGTTTTAAAATAAAGAATAAAAAATAGGGCTGGGGGTGTAGCTTGGAGGTAGACTGGGTTCAATCCCCAGTACCACAAAAAAAAAAGTCTAAAGGAGTTTGTCTCTTAAATGAATCATATTCTTTTGATAAATTCAATTTCCTTTTACAAAATGAAAAATCACCACCCATTCCAATTTTCTTTATTTTAGAAATATGAAATTTCACCTACTCAATTTATTTATTTTATTAATATTTATTTATTTATTTATTCATTTATTTGTGGTACTTGGGATTGAACCCAGGGGCATTCTACCTCTGAGCTACACCCCCAGACCTTTTTTATTTGTTTGTTTTGAAATGGGGTCTTACTATGTTTCCAAGGCTGGTCTCAAACCTGTGTTCCTTTTGTCTCAGTCTCGCAAGTACTGGGATTATAGGCTTGTGCCACCACGCCTGGCTTTACTCACTCAGTTTATTGAAAATGAGGCTGACCTATATACCACCTTGGCTTTCTAAAGGTTATAGTAGCATGGCAAGATCTTTAAATTATTGTAAGTTACTAAAAGTTAGAGAAATGTGGTTTCTTAGGTACAGTTGAACCTACAGGAGAATTTGACCTGTAGGACCCTGTGGTAATTTTCTTGACCTCCTCGAGTTTCAGTGTTCTCAACTACAAGGACAATGCTATTTGCTGTGCCTACTGTATGAGATCATTTTAAGAATCAAGCAAAACAATGTAGTGAAAGAATTCTATAGAAAGTGACATTCATACGATTGTTAGGAATTAGAATTACATACAGTATCTCAGTAGCATGCAGTAGATTTAATTTGGAGTGCTCTCAATCTTGTTTCTGGTTCCACCGACATAGTCCATATGTTATTCACACAGAAAGATTCCATACCTCATGGCGGAGTCTGGCCTTGGCAGTCCCCTCCATCTGCGTGTGTGCGTGTGCGTGCGCAGACACATGGGTGGGTGGGTGTGGTTGGAATAACACTGTATACCCAACCACACTTCCATGAGTCAAGCTTCTCCTGAGACTTGCCTTTATTTTGAGTGGCTCCGTTCCTCATGGCAACCCGGGAGGCCGGCTTTCCAGCATGTTTTCGGTTCAAGTTGTGTCTCTGAGCTTCTTTCCGTCACTGCTTCCGGCCACCCTTGCTTGTCATTCATCACTGCCATTGCTGGATACCTCTCAGTTGCCTGTGATTTTGCCTCCTGCCTGTCAGTCCCACATAGTTCAAGTCACCTAAAGTTAGTAAATGATTGTTCTCTGCCCACACCCAGTCCACCAGAACCTCTTCCCAGCATCTCTGCTCCCACATTGCCCTTCCTGGGGCACCTCAGGCTTTGCCAAGGACACAGAGAGAGACAGCAAGAATGCCTGTAGTGTAATTTTTGCCTTTATTAGTGATAAACCAATTTTTAAAAGTTAGAAACCAAAAATTTTTAAATGTGTTGAAGTGAGTTCTTTAAAGATAATATAGGAAAAGTCTCATTATTTTATTAATAGACATGAATTTGGGTTTAAAAATAAGAAAAGCTGTATTCTTGTGACAAGATGCAGGATGATTATTTCACACCATGTAGCTCAAACCTCTAGATGTTAGGAATGCCCGGTGGAGAAGAGGAAAAGAGCCAAGGTGACCAAGGTGGGGGGTTAGCAGGGCAAGAGGCTCTGTCTCCCTCCTCCCCAGGATGGGGTTAACATTCATTCCTTCAGTGAGCATCCATTGAGCAAGCCCTATATGCCAAAGAAGTCCTAGGGGCTGGGATGCAGCAGAAGCTGAGACAGGTGAGGTCCTCCTGGGATGCAGCAGAAGCTGAGACAGGTGAGGTCCTGCTGGGATGCAGCAGAAGCTGAGACAGGTGAGGTCCTCCTGGGATGCAGCAGAAGCTGAGACAGGTGAGATCCTGCTGGGATGCAGCAGAAGCTGAGACAGGTGAGGTCCTGCTGGGATGCGGCAGAAGATGAGACAGGTGAGGTCCTGCTGGGATGCGGCAGAAGCTGAGACAGGTGAGGTCCTGTCTCATGGAGCTTGCATTGGGCTGCTAGGGCATGGAGGAGGTTATGGGGCAAGAGACAAAGAGACATGATCATTAAAATAAATAAATAGGAACGTGTCTGTTAGTGGTAAATGCTAAGTAAAGATTTGAAAAAGAGCAGTGTGAAAGAGGGAACTTGCCTCCGGGCAATGAAGAGCGATGAAAGGATCTGCTCGTGGCCACACAGCTAGAAACGGCACTGTGAGGCCGGAGTGGCGGTCTCCGTCTCCTGTGAAGACCACTTTCCCCACACTGAGCTTCGTGCCCGAGCAGGAGGCCCTGCGCGTTGAGATGTAGCACATCTGGACTACTGGTTCTCCTTGACCGATTGCAGTTCCAAAGCATTGAACATAGGCACGAGGGTGGAATTAAAAAAAACAAAAATGGTTCCTGCAAAGGGTGTGTTGGTAACTGGCCTGTTTGTGAAGAATTTGGGAAAGGCAGCCCAAACCAAACACCCTGGCTTAGAATGAATAAGCCCTCACCTTGAGGAAACAGATCTGGCCTTCTTACTCCGCCCCACCTGTAACAACATTCTACCCAGGTGATGAAAGAAACACACCCCTCCTCAGCTCAAGCAGGTCTGCTCCATCCCTCCCCTCTGCACACACCCCAAGCCTCAGCCCCGGACAGCTCCAGTACACAGAATGGGATTCAAGAGGGCAGGGGCTAAAGGGACCTTTCTGCCTCCCCCAGGTGGGTTTTGAAATGCAGAAGCAGTAATGATCATAGAAGCTCATTTTAGTGTGTGTGTGTGTGTGTGTGTGTGTGTGCGCGCGTGCATGTGTGTGCGTGTACACCCCTGCCTATGTGAGTGCCTAGTCTCTGCAGGAGCACCCTCTTCCTGATGAGAAGTATCTGAGAGCCTGTTCTTCCCGACCCACTCATGTGTTTTCCTGCATGGCAGAGGAACCATCTCTCCCACCACACCAGGAGCCAGCCATAAAAATCTCTGGAGAGACAGAAGGACCTGAACGAATGTAAAGTGGACGTTGATTTAATGCAAATGCTGGCGCCGTACCAGAAATAAGGAAAAAAGGGAATGTTTCAGGAGAAGCACTAGCATGTTTGAAAAGAAAAAAAAGACAAAGAAATGAACTAAAAGACCAAGAATTGGCAACAAGGAATCTATCTTGTAACAAGCGTAACCGTATCAATCAGAACATATGAAGAAACGACTCTGGGATCACTAAGGAAAGCATGTGGCTTTAACAGAGGATACAGAACCCAGCCATCCCAGTACTTGGGAGGCTGAGACCGGAGGATCCGGGTTCGCGGCCAGCCTCAGCTACTTAGTAAGGCCCTCCGCAACTTAGTGAGACCCTGTTTCAAAATAAAGAATTAAAAATAGGGCTGGGGGTGGAGGCGGAGGCAGAATGCCCCTGGGTTCAATCCCCAGTACCGCAAAAAAAAAAAAAAAAAGAACCCAACCAAAGCTGTGCCTGGCAGTCCATGCCTATTGTCTCTGCTCCTTGGGAGGCTGAGACAGGAGGATCACTAGAGCCCAGGAGTTCAAGGCCCGCCTGGGTAACATAGCAAGTCCCTGTTTCAAACAAAACAACCAAAACATGAAGCCTCTTCCTCCAAGCTGTGAAACTCTCATGTCCTTAGCGAGGAGGGACTGGCTCTCAAACTTTGCTCACCCTGGCATAATTTATTTACAGATAAATCATAGATCCATAATTAAGCACACAGATTTCACTGAAATCTTTAGTGTGTATTATTAGTCATACCATGTTTGTTGAATTATTCTTACCCTTTATGCTTAGGGTGCCAATAGGTAGCTGAGTAACAAACATGGCTAAATTTTGATGGTATTGAGGCTAAGGGGAGGGAAGAGGAGAGGATGGGGAGCCCCGGGAATTAGCTGGATCCTGCAGTGAAATTCACAGAGCAGAAGAGCAGCACGGATCGAGGCTCTCTTCACCTTTCCATACTTGCTAGGGAGGAGGGTGCGACAGAGTTAATGTCCCCATGTGGAAGTTCCATGGCAGTTGGAGGGCGTGCTGGGGAACTGAGTCAGCAAGTGAGTCAGACCCCGCCCCACCCAGGAGCGAAGCCACAGCGGAGCCTCTCAGAGCACAGGTCTGAGTCATGCTGGCACACTGTCCCCGTGCACTGCCGCACAGTGAGGTCACCTCTGTTGGGTCCCCAGTGGTCTCCTCTGCATCAGAGGTCATCTAAGGTGACCTTTGCAAGGTCAGCATCTGCTACTTGCTTTTTGGCCAGCCAACAATCTCAACATTGAGTGCAGATGGCTTTGTTAATGAAGCTTCAAAATCTGGGTGCTGATTAAATTTTGAGCACCGCGTGGTTGTGGACACCAACCAGGGAATCTAGCTGGGTTTCTCAGAGTTGTCGATTATATGTCAAAAATTATAACAACAGATGGGTGTGATGGTGCACACCTGTAATCCCAGTACTTGGGAGGCTGAGACAGGAGGATTGCAGGTTCAAGGCCAGCCTCAGCAACTTAGGCCATCTACAACTTAGCGAGACCTTGTTTCCAAATAAAAGAATAAAATAGGTCTGGGGGTATAGCTCAAAGGTAGAATGACCCTGGGTTCAATCCCCAGTATCCTCCCAAATAAAAGTATAACAACAAATGCTCTTTTAAAAAAATATCCTATACTCAATGCCAATCTCTCTATATATATAGGTATATGTATACATTAAATGCCTGTACATAGGTATGTAATGCTGATACATCTATATGTATGTATACATAATGTATATATACATAAAATTTTTCACTGTAGCACTTTTTGTTGCAACAATAAATGCCCAACAATCGGACATAGTTTAATTAGATTATAGTTTTTCTATACAATGGGAAGCTGTTGACACATAAAAAAGTATATTGATATATATTACTGTGTATGCTATTGTTTTTAAAGCATACTGAAGACATGTTAAATGAAAAACTGGTAGAAAAGAGTATATAGTAGGGTCCCATTGGTGTAAGAAAAAGATAGACATAAATATAAATTTGTATTAAGGCTCACACAATCTCTGGAAAATGGGGAAGATAGCTATAACTGGGCTCAGGACTGATGTACTGGTGGAGGTGGAGAGATGTAAGAGAATTTGCTTGTTAAAATTAGTTATTTTCTTGCCAAGCATGGCGGCACATACCTATAATCCCAGTACTTGGGAGGCTGAGACAGGAGGATTGCAGGTTCAAGGCCAGCCTCAGCAACTTGGTGAGACCCTGAGCAACTTAGCAAGACCCTGTTTCAAATAAAAAAGTTTAAAAAAGAGCTGGGGCTATAGCTCGAGGTAGAATTCCCCTGGGTTCAATCCCCAGTCCCAAAATGAAAAAAATAATTTTAATATATCTTTAAGAATATGTCAAACACTAAAAAAGACACAATGATTACATTCGATATTCAGAAGCCAAGCTCTCATCTCTAAGTCACTAGCTGCTGAAAATACACTTTTCAAATGGTTCCAAGTTTCCATAAATAAGGATTCAAGTGCCCCAGAGCAATGTCATTGTTCATGTTTTCATACTGCCATGTTTTCTCTTTAGCACCAATTTCAAGGAATTTGGGGGCATTCTCTCCCTAGATATTTCCTTTCTCGATTCAGACAGTCATTGATCTAATAATAAAAGGAAGCTATTAGAGACTCTGTGTGCCAGATATTACTCATGCTTGATAAATTGCATGCCTAAGGGGATCTGAAAAGAGCGTAACCACAAAAATAGAATTTAATTCACATTGATTAAAACAATATGTGCCAAATGGCTCTGTCTATGGGAGAGGGAAAATCACAACAGATATCAAGAAATCCAACAACTGAACATAAGAGCATAGATCCCTGTAGGTTTCCATTATTCCATGAATTTTTCTTGATTATCTTGTATGAGGCAGTATGTGAAGGATGAGTGGGAGGACGGAGTGGTGAAGGAGCAAGTGAGTTAAAATGAGAATTACAATGAGATGCAGTAAGTGGTAAAGGAGAAACTAAGAGGAAAATATGTCTAAAGGAGTAAAGGAGAAGCCTTAAGATGAGCAGGTGCAAAAGGCATGCAGATGCGGAAGAATGAGGTGTTCAGAAACAGGCAAGAAGGCCGCTGTTCCTGGGTGTGGAGGATCCAGATCTCAAGCTGCCCATTCAGCCCCCCACTAGATAGCTAATACGTCTCTCAAACTTAAAACATGCCAAATTGAATAGTAACACATGCATGTCCATGTTCATAGCAGCACAATTCACAATAGCCAAATTATGGAACCAACCTAGGTGTCCATCAACAGATGAATGGATCACAAAATTATGGGATACACACACAATGGAATTCTACTCAGCAATAAAGAACAAAGTTATGTCATTTGCATGAAAATGGATGGACCTGGAGAACATTATGTTAAGTGAGATTAGTCAGTCACAGAAAATGAAGGGTTCATGTGTTTTCTCTCAGATGGGGAAGCTAGGGAGTCATCAGGATACCAGGGGGAGCCCAGATAATGGAGAAACTCCAGTGGAGCCAGGGAAGTGGTCTAGGGGAAGGGTGGGGGGGGGGAGGATCAATGAAGGAATCACTTCCATTGATATTGTGTACATGCGAGGATATCAATGCCAATCTCAATACCCTGTATGGAGAAGGGGGAGTGGGGAGCGAGCCAGGGGAAAGCCCACCAAGTGCTGTGTGCATGTAGGTCACCATCACTATGAACTAATGATGTAGTACTATAATGCACTAACAAAAATATTTTTAAAAATAGCATGCCAAATTGAGCGTCTTGAGCATCTTATTCCCCCAGCTCACCCCCACCTCTTCTTCCGCTCGTGGTCCTCCTCTTCCGCTCGCTCGTGGCAAAGGCATCCTTCCAGTTGTTCAGGCCGAATGCCTAGACGTCACTATTGACTCCTGTCTCTACCCCATATCTAACATCAGCAAATCCTTTTGGCTCCACCACAAGGATGAAGAACTTCATGCATCTCACCGGCTTTGCTGCTGCCACCCTGGTCCAAGCCGCCATGATCTCTCGCAGGATTGCCCCACTTCGACCTGTCGTCAGCATAGCAGACAGAGTGATCATTTATACTCTGAGACAGATCATGTTCTCAGGCTCAAAGCCCCCCCGGGGACTCCCACCTCACCTGCTGACAAGGGCCTGCGTGACGTGGCCCTTCGCTTCCTGCATGCTGCTCACTCCCTCTAGTCCAGCCTCTCGCCCCCTCTTCTGCACCCATGCTGGCTCAGCTTCTCCTCCAGCCGCCATTAGATGTGCTTCCTCCATCCTCTTCAGTTTTCATTCAACATCTTTCTTGGTAAGTTTCCTAACTCTCTTACATAAAATAGCAATCTCCCCTGCTCTACCCTATTCCTCTTCTTTTCTTGTTTTTCTCATATCACGTCACTATCAAACACATTCTATATTCTACATATTTGTCCTGTTTTTTATCTGCCACCTATAACCCATCCCCAGAATAGAAATTCCAGATGAGTAGGGATTTTTGTCTGTTTTAGTCACTGCTGTGTCCCCAGAACCTACAAAGGCACTCAGAACATTGTAAGTGTGTTTTAAGTGTTCAGTAACTATTCGTGAAATTCATGAATGAATGACGGTGTCTGAATGGGGTTAGAAATGATGAAAGTTGAGGTTAAAGGGATACACGAGGGCCCAGCTCCTGAGGGTGCCATGGTAAGAACTTTGGACCTCATCGGATGATAAAAAACCATGGGGGAAAATTCGCATATGTAAAATAATAACGACCAGGCGTGGTGGCGCATGCTTGTAATCCCAGTACTTGGGATTACTGAGACTGGAGGATCTGGGTTTGTGGCCAGCCTCAGCTACTTAGGCCCTCCACAACTTAGTGAGACCCTGTTTCAAAATAAAGAATAAAATATAGGACTGGGGGTGTAGCCCAGAGGTAGAATGACCCTGGGTTCAATCCCAAATAACGCAAAAAAAAAATAACAATAATAATAAAGAATGCAATGGGGGTGGGGGAAATTAGGAAAAGTAAAGTTAAAAAAAAAAACTAGTGTGCCAGGCATGGTGACACATGCTTGCAATACCAGTACCTGGGAGGCTGAGACAGGAAGATCACAGGTTCGTGGCCAGCCTCAGCAACTTAGCAAGGCTGTAAGCAATTTAGTGAGACCCTGTTTCCAAATAAAAAAATAAAATAGGGCTGGGAGTATAGCTCAGAGGTAGAATGCCCTTGGGTCTAATCCCTAGTACCACAAAAAAAATAAATAAATAAAAACTATTGTAATGATATTTTACTATGAGGATGGAGAAAATGACCCAGAATCCAGAGACATTTTAGGGTATCTGTGAAACACAGTACCTAAATTAATGAGAAAGATGAGCAGAAGGAAGACCCAAAGGGAACTCACGTTTCTAGCCTGTGTATTTGGGCGTGTGTTGATGTCATTAAACAAGTTAGAATGTCTTATGTCAGGGGAAGCTAATAAAAGCCAATAGTGGTGTCTCCCATGGGGGACATGCAGACAGGCCCACTTGTGAATTTTATAATTCCTCTCATGCGGTGAGCCCATTTTTAAACCCTGGGTGAGTGATTTCTTGCAGCTGATGGTGGACATGCTAGCTGTGGTCTGTCATTCATTCCGTAAAGGTTCTGCCTGCAGGATGTTAACACATCTGGGTGGGAATAAAGTATTCCGTGCAGCTTTCCTGTGTTTACGTGACATCGCACATCTTGAGAGCAACTCCATTTTTTTTGCTTTCTGTGGAGATGTGTGATATTTTGGAAATGTTGCTCTCTTGGGCTCATTGACGAGTCTCCACTTAAGAAATTTAAAACTCACTACAAACGTTAAGCATTTTCATATGGATTGAAATCTAAGGCTGGAAATGTGGCGAGAGTAAAAAGATCAGCAATGCGCACTCGGATTGGAAGCACTCAGAACCTATTAGATAATGCTACAAAATGTTACGATAGAGCGCTTCAAGATCACAGAAGGATTTAATGAATGTGAGAGCAATTCACGTACTGCCAAATAGAAGAGAGAGAGATAATGGCTAAGTGGATGCTGGCATAAAACTTGCTAACATTGTGTAGCATGTTAGAGTACGGATCACAATGATTCATGCTAGATTTGGTCTATAAAGGCATCTTAGGACATATGCTTGGAGCACAGATATATTTATTGGACTACTAAACACGTAAGAATATTCTCAGCTTTTGCAAAGACATTCCGTCTTTCCTGCTGGTCCTGAGCTATGCGATGCTCTCAGCCTAGCTTTCATATCCTAACTTTGGATGGAGACATGAATCTTAAGAAATAGTTTACCTTCCTCTTTACTCTATTTCAAGGAAAAAAATCCAGCATAAAAAAAACAAGAAGTGGCTCCAGTGGGCAATGGCAGCCTCATCTCCTGGTCCCCATGGCAAGTGTCATGTCCTGAAGGATGTGCTCCCACAAATGTCAGTCCAGACCTGCCAAGAGAAGCCAGAAATCTAGGCTTTCACTTGAAATCTCCTTTTTAAGAGGGCTAGCAAGCAAGTATAAAATGTTACAGTGTGGGCCATCGGAATACACAAAATCTAACCTCATCTGCTGGCTTGGGTTTAAATTGGGACTGTGCCTCAGAGTTTGTAAAGCTCTTACAGGTCCGTTCTCTTGCTTGACTTCATAACAACCCACATGAAATAGGAGAAAGAGCATTAAAGGAAGAGGAGTACATTGGCAAGATCCTCCAAGGCAGAAATGAGCTTGATGGAGCCGGGTGTGGTGGCGCACGCTTGTAATCCCAGTACTCGGGAGTCTGAGACTGGAGGATCCGGGTTCGCGGCCAGCCTCAGCTACTTAGTGAGGCCCTCCGCAACTTAGTGAGACCCAGTTTCAAACTAAAGTATAAAAAATAGGGCTGGGGTGTGGCTCGGAGCTAGAATGCCCCTGGGTTCAATCCCAGGACCACAAAAAAAATGAGCTTGACGGGATGAGAAGTGGATAGAATCGTCAGATTTGATAAATAAAAATACAAGGCACCCAAATTTAAACTTCAGATAAACAACTTTTTTTTATATTAGAATGTCTCCTGCAATATTTGAGACATACTAGACTAAGAAAAAATGTTGTTGTTTATCTGAAATTCAAGTTTAACTGAGTGTATTTGGGAAATCCAAAGTATCAACAAAAACTCGAAGAACTAATAAGCAATCATATCAAGATTTTAAGATAAAAGCTTAATATACAGAAGTTAGCTACTTTCCTATACACTAGCAATGAAGAATTGGAATTTGAAATTAAAAACACACTGCCTTTATATTAATACCAAAAAGGAGCCAGGTGTGGTGACATATACCTGTAATCCAGTACATGGGAGGTTGAGACAGGAGGATCACAGGTTTAAAGCCAGCCTCAACAGCTTAGTGAGACCCTCAGCACCTTAGCAAGACCCTGTTTCAAAATTAAAAATGGGTTGGGGGTGTACCTTAGAGGAAAATGCCCCAAGGCTCAATAACCAGTATCAAAAACAAACAAAAAACCACCAAAAAGGAATACTTAATACAGGTAAATCTAA